>VMDO01010608.1:14370-70967 GCA_007922755.1 Pedetes capensis | reverse complement strand
TGTTGTTGTTGTTAGGTGCCATCGAGTCGGTATCCGACTCATAGCGACCCTCACAGGGTTTTCAATGGCTGACTGTTTCGGGATTGCCTTGGGAGTGGATTGCCAGGCCCTTCTCCCATTTTTGTGGTGCTGGGAATTGAACTCGGGGCCTCAGAGACTGCAGTGCAGTGCTCTACCAACTGAGCTAAATCCCAGCCCCTATATATATATATACACACACACATATATACATATATATGTGTGTGTGTATACACACACACACACACACATATATATATATATCCAACAGAAATGTCATCGTGTCATACATGTATTTGTGGGTAGAATTTCATTTTTAAACTTTATTCTATATTTCAAATTGTTTTTAACACTTCATATTACTTTTGCAATATAAGATGCTGATAAATATCTATTAACTTACAGAGTTAACATTAACTTACTAAGTTAAATGTTAATTTTCTTTCAGTTTTTACTGTAATCCCTTGTTCATAATTCAGATGCAGTAAAACATACCAATTTATATTAAGGAATGCAACACTCCCTGAGAAAATTCTTTAAGGTATTTGATTCTTCAACTTACCTTAAACTTTTAAGGATGAAAAGCTTATTTAACATAAATAGGTTACTAGCCTCTTAAAGTGAATGAAGAAAGGAAGAACTGTGCTAGGAAGACCATACCTAATGTCTTCTGAGGAGCAAGACCAGATGCCCTGAATACTCTTGACTTTCATAGGAAACTCATTCTCCCAAAAGAACAGGCTGAATAGGGGTGCTGCAGGTCAACCCAGCTGCTTCCCAAATCTCCTATTATTACTATTGCAAACATCCAAAGTAGCTCAGATACTTTTTTCCAATTTCCCATTAATATGGTCTTATAAGCTAAATACAATATCCACCAGGACACAAGATCAGTGACTCTCCAATGACCAAAAGAGATCCTCAGATTACTAGATACCCTATAAAATACCTTAAAGGAATGAATAAACAAACGATGTCTAAGAAATGTGCAGTATTTATTGATGGTTCCATCCCCCTCTTTGGTCCATTTGGGCCCATTACAAAGCAAACTCTCATGGGGGAAAGAACATGATCTTCTTGTTATCTAGTACACTGTGAGTACATAACCAACTTTATGTAAAATCTAAAGTACTTAAGTTGCAGAATATCACTGGAAACAGGCAGTATAGTATAATGGTGGTTAGTCAGACATTGACTAGTTTCAAGCTCTACCTTATGAGGCATATGTCTTTGGATAAGCAACTTCTCTCTTAAAATAGAAATAGTAACAGCACCTATCTCACATGGTAGTTGCAAGAACTGAATAAGTCAAAATATGAAAAATGCTTACAACCAAACAGATAGTTTGCTTTCTTAGTATTATTAATTTTAATATTTATCCAAGGTTTGAAGTCCTCTGACAAATTCTAGCTTCTAAGTTATTTTAGTTTGTTTACTCTCAGTAAAATATAACTTCCTGTTTCTGGGGGTGAGGTGGCGGGAGGCTTTTAAAAGTTATAAAAAGAGTCAAAGGCATATTGGACATCAAATAGCTCTTACAAAACAACATTTTGATGAGTTAAGTGTAAAGGAATCAAAAACATACGGATTAAATTTCCTTTATAATACACATGGGCTTAAAATGAAGAGAACAGTGCTTAGCAAAACACACTATGGATTTGCCAAACCCAGAACACTGAAAAACAGTTCAAGACATTCTGCAGACCCATTAGAGAATCAGACCCCTGCATCTACAGTTAAAATCCCCACTCTTCTGGACCTCTGAAGTCCTAATTTCTCTACATCTTGTCCATCTTTTGATCCATTTCACAAAGAGTAACCTTCCCCTAATTCATGAGCAAGGATGTTGCACCTCCCCCTAACACATAAACAATTCGAACACATCTGCACATGATTTTCATTATAATATTTTACTGGCAATTTATAAGTATGCATTTCAATGCAATGGTGCTACATATACTAAAATTAAGATGTAATGTCTTATAATGAATAAATACACTTTTTGCTTGGAACACAATCACCAATCAGAGGCAACTTGTACATTTGAATGTGTCATTCAGTATCAAATAATATTCTAAAAATTGTTTAGGGCATTGAAATAATTTTCTAAAATGATTTTCTTTTTTAAAGTATTGATGCCACTCTGCCTGCACATTACCAGGACTGAAAAACATGTAATTGTCTGCCCTAGACACTCTTTCCCCAGGTATTAAGTCTATGAGATGTTCTGTAGCTCTTCTAGGGTAAAATTAAAAAAAAAAAAAGTTAACATTTCTGAATATACTTTAAACTGAGACTGGAAAGTGGCAAAACTAACCTAAAACACATTTCTCTATTTTGAAATGTGTTAGTATTTTCTTTAATTTTTGATGATTTAACCCAGAGATTCGTGAAAAGCATCCTTCCCTGTTTAAGAGCACGTGAGTGTTCTCTTCTTTCAAGAACTGTCAGTTTCTTTTTGAGTAGGAAGATTATTGCTAAAGAACTATCCTAGGAACAAAGGGTTGATATTGTATGTACCCACATTGCCTCATTTTTAGGTACTAATCCTCATCATATACACTGCTAAAGTTTGCTGAAGAATCTCCTTTCTGAAATGTTCAGGATATGATTTTGTGCAGACTTGTTATCTTTGTTCACAAAGGACTGGGAGGCCCTTAATCAGCCATGGAAAATATCTTAGCTATAAAATAAAAAAAAAATCACTCTTCAAACAGAATATTTTATGATAACTTATTCAATCACTTTATATTAACTGATTTTGATGACCAAAAAGAACCTGTCTATGATGTCTGCAATTTTTGTCCTGGCAGAATATGTCAAATTTTCCAAAAATTTCAATCTACAGACAGGAGGACAAGTTGAAATTAATGAAAAAACTACATTGTAAAGTATTTTCAAAAATAATATTTGAATTAATTTTAAGTGAAATTTAATTTTTAATAATCTAATAAAATTACTAGCAGGTATCTTTTGAGGACAATACTTCAGTGATTGTATTCTCTGTTTGTCATTATTCATGTGAGAATTTGTGTAATAATTTTAATTTTTGCAAACTGTTTTAATAGTACATTTTCCATAAAACTTAATCATGATGTTAATCACTTAAGAATGTGTAGTTTAATACAGAAAGAATTCAGCCCAATCACTGTTTAAGCCATCAAAGTTATCAAATTAATGAATCTTCATCACTAGGCTCATTATACAAAGGAAATGGCTACAGGTGCTCACTACTGGACCTACTTCACATCTCATGCACTGAATCGACTTTTAAAATTGGTAGCTATAAGAACATCTGTGGTCTCTGACTACTCACTGTCACTCAGACGTACATAAGTGTCACAGGTGTTTGATCCCATGGTGATATTTAAAAGCTGATGAGGACTCTCTAGTTTATTCATTCATCAACCATGTACTGAAGATCCAATGATGCTAACTACCAAAAAATCAAAGAGAAATATGATGCCATAGTTTAACCATACATTACAATTTATTTAAGATTAAGATTTAAAAATCTGAAAAACTATAGAATAGGATGAGACCTCAAAGATCATCTCAATTCTCATTTTATAGATGAAGAATCTAAGTCCCAGAGTGGGCAACAGATTTGTTTAAATTGAGATACAGTGTGTATACAATTTAGAAAAGAATGATTCTCTTTAATATATATGTGGAATCTATTGTATATTCTATGTTGCAACCATGTGTAATTTATTGCCAAATAATTATCTTTGTAGAGATTTGACTGAAACTAGGTTTTTTTGTTGTTTCCTTTAAGCCAAAGGTCCCTAATACTTTTGGCATCAGGCACTGGTTTTGTGGAAAATAACTTTTCCCATGAAATTGGGGGCGGGGGTTGATTGTAAATACAGGTGAAGCTTCATTCACTAGACCACCACTCACCTCCTGCTGTGAGACCTGGTTCCTAACAGGCTAGAGACCACGTATCAGTCCATGCCCTGGGGGTTGGGGACCCCTGTTTTACATGAATCTCTCTCTGAACATGCAGTTTGAAATAGTGCTAATTAAATCAAGGTCCTGGGCTGTCTCTTGTTTGGATCACTTAATTTAGATATGTGTCATGGCCATAAGTCTGGTCCGGCATCTCACAAATATGTTGGATGTGAACTAAGTAAGAGAGCATAGCTAAATCAGAAAAAAAAAAAATCTTATTCCTTTTGCTGGAAAAACTACTCAGTGTAAATAACTTGTATATGCTATAATAGCTTATGATAGAAGATAGTAACTTGAACTAGATTTCCATGTGATTACCCTGTAACAGGGCTGGGGTTTAGCTCAGTGGGTAAAGTGGGTTTGATCTCCAGCACCCACAAAAATGGGAGAAGGATGTAGCAATCCACTCTGAAGCAATCCCAAAACAATCAACCATTAAAAACCTTCTGAGGGTCACTGAGTCGGACCCAACTTGATGGCATCTAACAACAACAACAACAACCCCATAGCAGGCTCAGAGAATTTAAGCTGATGAACATACAAGGATAATTTGCGATTAATACTCCAAAATACAATTAGATTAATATGATTGATTTCATAAAGTTTCGCATAAAGTTTCTCATTACTTGAAATCTAATCCTAAATTCTTTAAATATTTCTTCTGAAATCTGCTGACACTACTCATAAATTTAAATGATTTTTAAAGATATTTTACTAAACTTTCACCCAATCTTTATAAACACCTCTTGAAACACTATGAAAATCCTCCAACTCCCATCTTTTACTCCATCTACAGAGGTGAGGGTTCTCTGATTCCTGGTTGTGGTACCCAGGGGAATCCACTGTGGTTTTGCACATGCTCAGCCAAGAAGCATGGGGGAATTCCATTGTGGGGTCACCTCTGGTCTATCCTAAACAGAGCAAGTATGTAAATACTTTGTTCTTACAAAATCCAGACAGACACTTCTGAGATGCTTTTCATAAAGCTCTGTGAATTGTCCCAGCTTCAGTCGGTTGCCTATAGTTTGATCATCTCCACAACACTCTTGTTTGGTTTTCCCTTTTTCCATTTCACTGTCTCTGTCCCATGGCCTTGTTTCCTGGGATTACTTTCAAATCAACTACCTACATGGTACCTGCAGCAGTACCACTGTGGCATCCGATCCCCTCAGATCTCAGAAGCTAAACAGCGTTGGGCCTGGTTAGTACTTGGATGGGAGACCACCTGGGAACACCAGGTGCTGTAGGCTTGGGAGATGGACCCAGCAACCCACTCCCAAAAATCAATCTACTATTGAAAACCCTATGAACAGCGAGAAGCACTGACAATAGTGTGTCGCCTGTTGTACTCAGGGTTGTAATGAGTCAGACACCAACTCGACAGCACCTAACAACAACAACCTATATGGCAAGACTTGCCCGATATTCTGCCAATCCATTTTTATTAATTGGAACATACTGCTATTTTTTTAAGTTTTGACTTTAGTTTTCAGCTTAATTTTTTTTAAAGTTGAAAGTTTGGTAATAATCAAATGAATATGTAAGGATGCTGAGAAATTGGTGTCAGTGGTACTTTGGGATCTTTCAGACTTCCAGATTAAAAACAGAGATAGATTAGATAGCAAAACCAAAAAGCACATGAACAACATTTCCCTCCAAAATTAAGCAAGTTTGTTAACATCAAAATATATCCAGTTGGAGACAAACCACCAATAGGTACGAAATATGAGTATCTGCAATTTTGTGGGAGAAATTAGAAGAATGCAACCAGGAATCTAACAAATTTGAGAAAAAGGAAGGAAGTTTTAACTGGAAAGTATAGCAGGCCAACTTGAGAATAGAAGCTGAAACTGGGCAGAATTTTGTCCACTCCATTGCTGTTGAGTGCAGTGACTCATGTGAATTCTCAAAAGCGACCAGCCAGAACCTTTTCAGGACAGGGCTTCACAGTGAGAGTGGACTCAAAATTGAGAAGGATAGGAACAATGGAGAAAAAAGAAAGATTCAGATAAAGAGCAGGAGTGAAAAAGAGCAGGAAAATCAAAGCAAGTCACCATATTTTTAACACTATACAAAAACAACAGAAGAGTTTGCTCTATAAAGTTAGAACATACATCTGAAACAAGCTACCTTTTAAAGTTATGGAAAACTTAATTCACATAAAAATAAGCAAAGGAAAATTTGAAAATAAAACTATTTTTATAAAAGACTAAAGCAGAAGCATAAAAAATAAATGAGCAGGTACAACAGATTAACAAAATAAAGAATAAAACTCATGTGGTCATCTTAATAGAGAAAGACAAAACATTTGACAAAACACAACATCCTTTAATGATAACACTCTCAACAAATTAGGTATAAAAGGACTGTATACTAACATCATGAAGACTACATGTGAGAAACTCATAGCTAACATATTCAATAGTGAAAATCTAAAAGGTTCTCCTCTAAGACCAGGAACAAGTAAATATGCCTAACCTGCCCACTCCTAATCTTAGTACTGAAAGTCTTAGCCAGAGCAATTAGACCCCAAAAAAGGAAATAAAATGCATCCAAATTTGAAGAGAAGTAAAATTATCTATATTTGCAGATGACATGATTTTGTATATTGTTGTTGTTGTTAAGTGTCATTGAGTCAGGTCCGACTCATAGTGACCCTGTGTACCACAGAATGAAACACTCTCCAACACTGTGCCATGTCCTGCACTATTATCAGTGCTTCTCTGCTATTCATAGGTTTTTCAATGGCTGATTGTTTCAGGAGTAGATCACCAGGTCCTTCTCCCTAGCCTGCAGCACCTGGTATTCCCATGCAGCTTCCCATCTAAGGACTAACCAGACTGTCCCTTCTTAGCTTCCAAGATTGGGCAGGATCAGATGCTAGGGTGTGATGGCTGCAGACATTTTACAAATAGAAGTTGTAAAACCATGGACGTGCAGATAAGTCAGAGTCACTGGCCTCTCCCATGGTGGGAAATATAAAGTGTGTCTGGCCTTTGCAGAGGCATGTTAGGCAGGTTTCTGCTATATGTAAGGATAAGAGAAGATAAAGGTTTTGCTCAGCGCTGCTCTATGCTTTCTGAGGCCCTGAGTTCCACCCCCAGCACCACAGAAAATGGGAGAAGGACCTGACAACCCAGTCTCAAAACAATCCCAAAATAATCTGCCATTGAAAACCCTATGAATATCAGAGAAGCACTGATATAGGGCCAGGCATGGGACAGTGTCAGGAAGTATTTTCCTGTGTTGTACATAGGGTCACGCTGAGTCAGCCCCAACTCAATAGCACCTAACAACAACAACAAGAGGAAAGGGTGTAATCCAGTAAGGCTCTGTCCCTTCACTTCTTGGTATCACTCACCAAGAGAAAGACATACCAGGGACATTGATCTGAGGTGCAGTAACTACAAATCTGAAAGGATAACCTACAAGACCTGTGTTATATGTAGACAAGAGATAATAATCCTAGAATTTTGAGTTAACAACTGGATTAAAGGTCTAGTTCTGTACTGAGATTCAAAGTCAACTTAAAAAGGAAAGGATAGAAGATAGAGTAGCATTGCTGAGCAGCAGTGTATTAGTCATCTGGTATGTCACTGTGACAGAGAAACCAACCAAAGCAAACTTATGGAAGGAAATACTCACTGGGGGCTCATGGTTAGAGGATCAATCCATAACGAAGCAGTGCCGATAAGAGGACCTCATGCTGTGGCGGATCAAGAGCCAGAGTGAGCTTACCAGAAACAGGACTCCAGGCACAAACCTTCAAAGGCCTGCAGCCAGGGACTTATTTCTGCCAAGCTAGGTCTCATTTTCCAAGGCTCCATAACCTCCCAGAATAGCTCCACCAGCTGGGGACCCAACATTCAAACACATTGCATTTGGGGGACATTTAGATCTAAATCATAACGAGAAGTTCCTGTTAAAGAAAATACCTGGGGTTTCAACAGACAGCCAGCCCTGAATGAAGCATGGTGTGAAGTAGCTGCTCAAGAGCAAACTTGGATCAAGGGACTGTCTTTTCTTAAAGGCATTTGTATGGAGTTTGTCCAGTGCTTAACTCCTGTAACAACCCCATGAGGTAGGGAATATAATTATCACGCCTCCCATTTAACAGATAGAGAACTAAGGCACTGAGGAATGGAATAACTTGTTCATGGTCAGGTAGCCAAGAAAGAATAGAACTAGAATTACTCCCTGGGGCTTTAGCCACCACCACCTGCTCCTTCCCTGAAGTGTTTGGACAAGAGGAGCCCAGGGCCCACTTTTTTCTGTGGTCCTTTCTGAGCAGCCCCTGTGGAGAGGACAGGGACCGAGCTCCAGGTATCTGAGGGAAGATGGCCTTGTTGATGAGGATCTGGAACTCAAGCTATAGGAGGAACAGAGAGTGTTAACCTGGCAGAGAGGAGTCTTGACCAGGGTTTGAGACCAGTCCTGAGATATCTGAGGAGCGGGAAGTGCGTTTGTTCCCAGCAGCAGAGTTAGGAGCAGCAGTCAAGCCAAACCTGGATGATCTGTCAGACTTGGCAGAGGAGGGGCTCCCCACTACGGGAGGAGGGTTGAATTTTATTTCTCCCAAAACCTTTCTGATGCTCATATTCAATTCTATTAGAAAATATAAGACTAAAACTAATTTGAAACTGCAACTCCCACTTGAGAAGCTCACACACAAACCTTGGCTGGGTACTATTACACTATTGTCCTTTACGTTAACTATGTGGGTGTCTGCCTGTCTCTGGCTCTCTTTTCTCGCAATGCCCATGCTTAAAACTGTATTAAAATCTTTTTCGTAATAAACTCCAACTTTTCTCCAGACAAAAAAAGTAATTAGAAATTAGCAGTTTATCCTAAATGTGTGTGTGTGTGTGTGTGTGTGTGTGTGTGTGTGTGTGTGTGTGTGTTAATAAGAATACTGAAGTTTTGACTGGGGTACATTTCTGTGAACTTCCAAAGGAAAGTGCTAACCCTCCAAATAGAAATTTCAAGATAGATTTTTGAGAATGTTTTGGCAAATTGTGAACCTGCTTCCTACTTCAAGAATGTGAGAGTTGGAGCTGGGAGTGAGCCCAGCAGTAGGATGGTTGCCCACCATGGGCAAGGCTCTGTCCCCAGTACCAAAAATAAAGACAGAAATAAAAGGAAAAGAAAGAATATAGGCATTGAGTAGAGAGATCTGTTGCCATTTCCTTCATCCCAAACCTGGTGACAGGGCTTTTGAGGGGGCTATGGATTGAGCTGTACCTGTACTTCCTGCATTTGGGGCTCACATGACACCCTGAGCAGCTGAATCACCAGCCCTCCCCAAGTTTGCTGGGGCAAAGGATTTGTGAAGATTTCTGGAGCCCATGTTGGGTCACATGGGAGGCAGGGCTGGCTGGAAGGCCAGGACCTCCCAGCAGGTAGTTTCCAGAGGTCCAAAAGCAGAGGAAGGAGTGAAGATGAGTATTACTGGAGTATAATGTCCTTGGAGTGACACTGTGAAGACAGCTAATTCCATCCTGTCCTGCCTTCATCGTTGTTGTTGTTGTTGTGGTTGTGGTTGTTACATGACATTGAGTTGGCATATTATGCCATAAAAAAAATTAGCTAACACATTTAAGACATTCAAAGGAGAAAAATGTAAAATGTATAAAGGCCATACATGAACAGTTATCAGCATATAGGAACTTAGGGGATGTCATTCCCTTTGATCCTTCCTTTGAAATTTACTACAGAGCAAGCTTCAGGCAACTGAAATGACTAGATGGACGTAGTGATAAAATTGAGGGAGAACATTAAGTGTGCTTTTACTCACAGAACAAAAATCTAATGAGAAAGGTATTACAAACTATAATGACAATTAATATGATAATTTAGATATAGTGCAATTTTTTGAAGACAGGGATAGATTAGAGAAAGCATATGTAAACAAATTTAACTATAATCATAATGGTCTTAGTTTTCTTATTCTGAAATGTGTATGTGTATCATGGGAAAGAAAGTACGTATTCTGGGATATTCTATTCTATCATCTCCTAAATCGTAGAATTCTAGTCTAGAAGAAAGTAAACACAGATGTGATATGAAAAAGAAAGATGAAAAAAGTCCTGTAGCCCTGTATTTGGATTCAAAATGTTAGGATGAATTTGCTAGAGAAAAAGAACCTAGAAATTATGTTAAATGCAGGTCCAATGAGTAACTGTGGAGCTAAAGAGTGGTCTTTATTCATCATTTTCTATTAGAAGACATGAGGGTTTCTTATAAAAATGGCTGATTCCAGAGGTGGAGTCAGAAATGCTCAAGGTAATTTGAAATATTCTGACATACCATGAATTAAGAAAATATCATCCTATGTCAAAAGACTTCAGAGCCAAGTTGAAAGAAGCTCCCATTTGCCAAAGGTAGCACAATTAAATTATCCAGAAGGATAACATTTATAATTTTTGAAACCTATCAAACATATCTAAGTCCAGGATCTTGTAATTATATTTAAAATGACACTAACTAGTCATCTTTTGAGAGTGACAGAAAACCACTTCATAATCTTGAAAAATTAAGTTAATAAAAGAGTGAAACATTTATATCGGTTCTACTTTGGGACTATACTACTAGGTACCAAGTAGTAAAATAAGAGGAACATTGTCTTATAAAAATTATATCAGCTAACAAATGTAAAATAAGGAATAGAATTATATTACAATTTTTGTAAGCCCAATAAGTAAATATGTGTAAGCTTTGAATATGAACTACTATAAACACTGAAAACATTTTTTAAAGATCCAAAAAGCATAAGTGCCTCTTGATAAAAAAAAACCTATAATTTTTGCAAAAGTACTGAACTTGAGTCCAATTGAGTGCCTGGGCCCACCTATCAATTTTCATGAAAGACAAAGGACAGAGAAACATGTAGAACTGCACCATAAAGATGCAATCAACAAAATCCAGATTTTTCACTGTGGAAGGAGAAATGTTCTGGATTTGTCATAGACATAATGTAAGAAAATGAAAGGAATGGTTGAAGAACTTGTTGGCTAAAAGAGATATGAAAGATACAGCAAGAGTTTTCTTTTAATGGGAAAGATTGAACTCCTTCATACCCTGGATGACCACTCAGGAGATAAAGCCATAAGGAAATGCAAGGAAGTGCTCACTACACACATCAGGACCATGATTGCTTTTGGAGGGGCAGAGGTGCTATGACTGAGATGGATCCATGGAATTTTTCTGAAGAAGCTGTCAATATTCTCTTTCTTAAAATGAGTGGTTGCTACCAAGCTGTTTGCCTTATAATAATTTGGTAAACTCTGTATTTGTTTTGTGTGGCTTTCTGTAGCTGTGGTTTATTTTACGATAAAAGTTGGTAACACAAATAAATCTTGAGACTATCCCTTTTGTCTCTCAGGGGAACTATATTTTAAAGACAGATTTTTTGGGGGGGGCACGGGGGGAGAGGATCTCAGTAAATTACACAGGCTACTTCAGGTCTTGAGCCTGTGATCCTTCTCCCTCAGCCTCCTGAGTCACTGGGATTACAGGAGTTGCCATGGCTAGCAATATTGTTAAATGAATAATGCATAGTAATCCAACATCCTGCACAGAACCCAGGTTTTTAATGTAATAGGTAAAATATTAATATTGAAAAACAGACACTGTCTTAAACGTTTTCTGTTATCCTGTGGGTATAGCACAATGATGAGAATGTAAGAGGGTCCATTTTTTGAGAGTTCACAACATGGCAGGCAATGTGCCAATTGCTTTACATGAATTATCTCACTTAATCCTCCCAACAACTTTACAAATAATTATTGTAATTATCTTAAGGAATAGTCCAGATAAGAAGATTGAAGCTTAGAAAGTTTAGGTCCTCCATTCCACAGCTGGAGTTTGAACCCTAGAATTCTGACACACAAGGAAGTTTTACCTCCAAAGCTGATGTTCAACAAGTTCTGTCTTATAACTTTTTTTAAAAAATTGAAATGAAATTTGCCTTCTTACTTTTTGGTTGCTGCATCACTTTAGATATAAAAAGTCAGACAGTTATATTGTGTTTGATTTAAACACATTATACCATATTAATTGCATATAATACATAAAATTAACATTTGTTGTTGTTGTTGTTAAGTGCCATCAAGTTGAGTCCTACTCATAGTGACCCAATGTAAAGCAGATCAAAATATTTCCCAATTCAGTGTCAGGCACATGATCTTATCTATGCTTAAGCAAATTGTTGCAGACACTTTGTCAATCCATCTGGTGGAGGGTTTTCATTTTTTTCGTTGACCTACCACTTTCCCAAACATGATGTCTTTCTCCAGGGATTGGTCTCTACTAACTGCATGTCCAAAATATGTCATATGCTGTTTGGCCATCCTTGCCTCAAAGGAGCACTCTGGTTGCACTTCTTCTAGGACAGATTTGTTGGTTCTTTTGGCAGTCCATGGTATATTCAATAGACATCTCCAGCACCATAATTCAAAAGCATCAATTCTTCTCCTGTCTCCCTGGTTCAATGTCCAGCTTTCACAATAAAATGATGCCACTGAAAATACCATGGCATGAGTCAGGAACACCTTTATCTTCAATGTGACATCTTTACCTTTCAATACCCTAAAGAGATCTTTTGTCACAGCTTTTCCCAGAGCAATGCATCTTTTGATTTCTTGACTGCTGCTTCCATGGGTGTTGATTATAGAGCCAAGCAAAGCAAAATCTTGGACAACTTCAATCTTTCTCCATTTATTGTGAGGTTGCATACTGACCCAGTTGTAAGGATTTTTGTTTTGTTGATGTTTAGGCACAGCCCATACTGAAGGCTATGATCTTTGATCTTCATCAGCAAATATTTTAAATCCTCTTCACTTTCAGCAAGCAGAGTTGTGTCATCTGCATAATATAACACAGATTGTTAATGAGTCTTCCTCCAATCCTGATGCCGCATTCTTCCTCATAAAGTCCAGCTTCTCGGATTATTTGCTCAGTGTATAAATTGAAGAGATATGGTGAAAGGATATAGCCCTGATGCACACCTTTCTCAACTTTAAATCAGGCAGTGTTTCTTTGTTCTATTCGAACAACTGCCTCCTTGTTCACGTATAGATTTCTCATGAGTACAATTAGGAGCTCTGGTATTCCCATTTCCCAAAGTGTTATCCATAATTTGTTATGATCCACACAGTCAAATGTCTTTGCATAGTCAATAAAACATAGATAGACATCATTCTGATATTCTCTGGTTTCACCTAATATCCACCTGGCATCAGCAATGATGTCCCTGGTTCCCCACCCTCTGCTGAATCCCATTTGATTTTCTAGTAATTCCCTGTCTACATACTGCTGCAGTCACTTTTGAGTGATCTTTAGTAAAATTTTCCTTGTGTGTGCTATTTATGATATTATCTGATAGTTCCCACATTCGGTTGGATCTAGGGCCATCCATGATAGAAAAGTTTCAGCTGAGCTTCCAGACTAAGACAGACTAGAGTGCCAAACCCCTACCCAAAAAAGTAATCATTGGAAACCTTATGAATAGCAAAGAAACACTGTCAGACATAGTGCCAGAAAATGAGCCCCCCAGGTTGGAAGGCACTCAAAAGACTACTGGGGAAGAGTTGCCTCCTCAAAGTAGAGTCTACCTCAATGATGAAAATGGAGTAAAATCCCAAGGGCCTCCATTTGCTGATGTGGCACAACTCAAATTGAGGAGAAACAACTGTAAACATCTATTAATAATTGGAACATGGAATGTACATAGTATGAATCTAGCAAAATTAGAAATCATTAAAAGAGAAACGGAGCACATAAACATTGACATTCTAGGCATCAGTGAGCTAAAATGGACTGGCATGGGCCATTTTGAGTCGATAATCATATGGTCTACTATGCTGGGAATGATAAACTAAAGAGAAATGGGGTTGCATTCATCATCAGAAAAGACATCTCAAGATCTGTCCTGAAACACAGTGTTGTCAGTGATAGAATAATATCCATATGGCCACGAGGAAGGCCAGTGAATATGACTATTTTTCAAATTTATGCTCCCACCACTAAAGCCACAGATGAAAAAAGGGAAGATTTTTTACCAGCCTCTGCAATCTGAAATAGATCAAATATGGAATCATGACATACTGATAATTACTGGTGACTGAAATGCAAAGGTTGGAAACAAAGAAGAAGGCTCAGTAGTTGGAAAATACAGTCTTGATGACAGAAACGATGCTGGAGATTGCATGATAGAATTTTGTCAAACCAGTGACCTTTTCATTGCAAATACATTTTTTCACCAACATAAACGATAACTATACACATGGACCTCACCAGATGGAACATATGGGAGCCAAATTGACAACATATGTGGAAAGAGATGATGGAAAAGCATTATATCAAATGTCAGAACAAGACCAGGTGCTGATTGTGGATCAGGCCATCAACTTCTCATATCCAAGTTCAAACTGAAGCTGAAGAAAATTAGAACAAGTCTACAAGAACCAAGGTATGACCTTGAGTATATCCCATCTGAGTTCAGAGACCACCGCCAGAACAGTTTTAAAGCACTAGACACAAATGATAGGAGACCAGATGAGTTGTGGCATGACATAAAAGATATCATTCAAGAAGACAGCAAAATGTTATTAAAAAGACACGAAAAAAAGAAAAAACCAAATTTCATGTCCAAAAGACACTAGTACTTGCCCTTAAATGTCGAGCAGCTAAAGTAAAAGGAAGACATGATGAAGTTGAGGAACTAGCCAGAAGATTTCAAAAGGCAGCTCGAGAAGACAAAAACAAATATTATGATGACATGTACAAAGATCTGGAGGCAGAAAACCAAAACAGAAGAACACACTCTGTGTTTCTCAAGCTTAAGGAAGTGAAGAAAAAAGTCAAGCCTCAAGTGGCAATAGTGAAACATTCTACAGGGAAAATATTAAACAATGCAGGAAACATCAAAAAAGATGGAAGAAATACACTGAGTCGGTATACAAAAAAGAATTGGTAGAAGACCAACCATTTCAAGAGGTTGCATATGAAGAGAAACCAATGGTATTGAAGGACGAAGTGGAAGCTGCCTTGAAAGAACTGGTGAAACAGAAGGCTCCAGGAATTGATGGGATACCAATATAGATGTTTGGACAAATAGATGCAGCACTGGAGCTATTAACATGTTTATGCCAACAGATTGGAATATTAACGTTTAATAATTTTTAAGAAGCCTGCATCCATAGCACTGTGGCTTCTGATTCCATCAGATCTCAGAAGCTAAGCAGGGTTAGCCCTAATTAGTACTTCGATGGGAGACTGCCTGCGAATACCAGATACTGTAGGTTTAAGAGAAGGATCTGGTAACCCAGTCCTAAAAGTAGATTTGTCATTGAAAACCCTATGAATAGCAGAGAAGCACTGATAATAGTGTTTTGCCTGTTGTACATAGGGTCGCTATGAGTCAGATTGACTGGATGGCACCTAACAATAACAACAATTTTTAAGAAGCACCATAATCCCATAGTATAGTATTTGGACGTGGTAATTTAAAAATAAGAGAAAAGAAGGCCCATTTCCAAATTTACTCTCCTAAAAACTGCTTCCTCATTAATTTCCTTCAGTTTTCCAGTGATTCTCTTAATGTTGTCTGAAGATAAAGGTAACAGTATTACTTGACAAGGTAATCTATGAAATTATGAAGGCCAGTGAATATGACTAACATATCATCTAGCCTCTTTAATAAATGTCTGAGGCTTTGCTTTTCTAATTTACTAATGGGGAGCAAGAGAAGAGGGCCATCATAAGAAAAACTCCATTTTAATAGAAGGCACAATTGGAACTTTGAAATGGCATTGCAGTATCTGAATTTCAGAAGAATATATGATTTTAATAAAATTATACACAAACACTACATTCTAGAACCTCACTAATTTTAAGGACACTTTAACATGTAATTAAACTTTGGAATCTACATAAACATCTACATATCTAAATATCTAATTATCTACATAAATATCTAAATATCTACTAAGTTTCTAAATATCTACATAAATATCAAATATCTTCATTTCACAATGAGGTGGTTATGATTCCATTATACATTTGCTATTACAAATATTAATATTAAACTTCTTTAGAAACAAATTGCTTTTCTGTTATGTTGTTTGTACTGGGTTATACCCAGTAACATTCTGTATGAACTTTGTTATAGTTTTTTTCAGATTCTAGATTGGTTTAACAATGAAATTACTCTAAAATATCAGTTTACCACCCTGTGATACCTTTTTCTTTGTTCCTCTGATCTTCTTCCTTCACTTCCTTTTTTCTCTTCATTTATTGAATAATTATTTGCCTATAATATTCTAAAGCGTATGTTAGACAAGGGGCTGGGATTTAGCTCAGTGGGTAGAGTGCTGCGCTGCAGTCTCTGAGGTCCCGAGTTCAATTCCCAGCACCGCAAAAATGGGAGCAGGGCCTGGCAATCTACTCCCAAGGCAATCCCGAAATAGTCAGCCATTGAAAACCCTATGAGGGTCACTATGAGTCGGATACCGACTCGAGGGCACATAACAACAACAACAACATGTTAGACAAACACAACATGATCCTACTGCCAAGTTGCTTAACCTAGAGGGAAAGAAAAATCAAATACCCAGGTGAATATCATAAAATATAATGTTTGCAAAACAAGGATATGTACAGGATGGTTTGGTGGCATAAGGAAGCTTCACTGGGCTCAGACTGGTAGGGGAAGCAGAGAGAAACATTTCTTTGAACATCAGCACTATCAGCAAGGAGGGAAACTGTTCTTAAGCAGAATCAAATCTCTTTCCACAGGACTGTCTGCAGCCAGAGCAGTTTCCTTCCACAGCCCCCAGCTTACTGCTCTCCAGAGCATGTCTCTTCTTTTAAAGCACAACTTTAAAAATGTTGCCCTTTAAGGACTAAGATCAGGAAACTGACAGCTCACAAAGCAGTCTGCTGGCACCAGGGCTCGAAAGAACAGGCCCTAAAAGCAGAGGCTCCACTCGTTAGGCCAAACACAACTTGTTATAATCCGTTTCTGCCTTCTGTGCTTCTATAATACAGGCCTTCTTCGATTACAAGACACTTTGAAGATCTCACCTTCTCCCATTACTTGTCTTCTACATAAAATGCCCACAGATGTGAGACTGTTAGAATGTGTGAGAACTGCTGCAGTTGATAATTTATAAACCAATACTTCCTATGGCTTGAAATTTGTTAGGATTCAATGATGGTAAGAGTAAGAGGACCTGTTGCTGCAGGAGCGCCCCCTACTGACCACAAGGAGAAATGCTGTAAAATTAAAGACAGCTGACAGGCCTGGAGATAATTGTTGTTGTTGCTAGGTGCCCTCGAGTTGGTATCCGACTCATAGTGACCCTCAAAGGTTTTCAATGGCTGACTGTTTCGGAATTGCCTTGGGAGTGGATTGCCAGGTCCTTCTCCCATTTTTGTGGTGCTGGGAATTGAACTCGGGATCTCAGAGACTGCAGCGCAGCACTCTACCAACTGAGCTAAATCCCAGCCCCCTGGAGATAATAGTCAATGCTTAATACCTAATAATAGGTAGCTATTGACTGATACTCTGTGATACAAAAAGCCTGAAATTAAAGACTCAAGTGGCCTAATTATCTTATTTTTCATTTTTAAAACTAATATACTTAACAGTTTCACCTCTTCTAAAACAAGGATCACAATAAGAACTTGTGGTTTGGTTGAATTCACACATATTGGAGGTATTTTGGTTTTGTTTGCTGTTTGTTTCATTTATTCCCTAAATATAGCCAAATAAACTGAGAAAAAATGAAATGGCATAAAGGAAGACCTAAATAGCTAATACAGGGGGATTTGTTGTTGTTGTTGTTGTTGTTGTTGTTGTTGTTAGATGCTGTCAAGTCCAATTCATAGTAACTCTAAGTATGACAAAACAAAACACAACCCAACATTGTGCCATGCACATATTTTTTATGTTTAAGCTCATTGTTTCTGTCACTGTGTCAATTCACCTAGTTGAGAGTCTTCCTTTTTTGGTTGACCCACCACTCTCTGAAACATGATGTCCTACTCCAGGGATTGGTCCCTCCTGACAACATGTCCAAAAAATGTAAGACACAGTTTAGCCACCTTTGCTTCCAAGGACCACTATGGTTGCATTTCTTCTAGGATGGAATGGTTGGTTCTTTTGGCAGTCCATGGTATATTCAATATTTGTCTCTAGCACCATAATTCAAAAGCATCAATTCTTCTATCTCCGTTTTTCAATGTCCAGCTTTCACAACAATATGATGTGACTGAAAATACCATGGCATGAGTCCGGCACATCTTTGTCTTCAATGTGACATCTTTAATTTTCTCTCGAAGATCAGCTGAAACCTGTCCACTGTGAGTAACCCTGCTGGTATCTCTAATATCAGGGATGTCACTTTCAGCATCATAGCAGCACATAATCCTTTACAGTATGGCAAACTGACAGACAAGTCAGGGATAAGGGGATTAAATAGTATAAAATTGGCAATTGCCCCAGATATATCTATAGAGTACAATCTTAATCAGGACATAAATCTTATTCCTTAATAAATGAGAAAAATTGATTCTAAACTCATCCCTACAAGAATAGGCAAAATATTTTTATTTGATATGCCGTATATCAAACACAATACAAAATTACAGTAACTAAAACATTATGGCACTGGCAAAATGAATGCACCAGAAATAGATACATTTGTTTGGAAGAGGAATGAGAGATGTTGAGAAAATTAGGGGAAAAAACACATATATTAAGACATACAAGAATAAATTATGACTAGGGTAACAATCTGAGGAGCTGGGATTTAGCTCAGTTGGTAGAGCACTACGCTGCAGTCTCTGAGATCCCGAGTTCAATTCTCAGCACTGCAAAAATGGGAGAAGGACCTGGCAATCCACTCCCAAGGCAATCCCAAAACAGTCTGCCATTAAAAACCCTATGAGGGTCACTATGAGTCTGATACCGACTCTACGGCACCTAACAACAACAACAACAACAAGGGTAACAATCTAAGCAAATCATAAGAGCAATAGAAGAAAATTTAGGAAGACATTTTTGTAATGTTATAAGGAAGCAGCCTATCTCAAACCAGACATAAAATGAGTCACAGCTTCAAGTTCCAAGAAAAGCATTATCTTACAGTTTTATGCAACATATGTCCAGTTTATGTTCCTTCCATTCAGTTCTGATCTATTACTCTTAACAAATATTTTGCTATTGTGACTGATTAGTTACCTTTTTCCTTTCCTTATTTTGTTTTCTTTTTCTCTTTTTTCTTTCTTCTTTATCTTTATCTTTCCTTCTTTCTTAGGAAAAATGAGGCACGTGGAAAAGAAGTTACTTGGCTCCTTTTTGGAGAGAAAATAGGTAAGAGGTAAAGAGTGTGTCTGCACAAGAACATACTTCAAGCTAATGTGAACAGGCACATTAATGACCACACTGATCTGTGAAGAAGACCACTTAAAGCACTGCTGTCAGAACAAGGTAAGGAATCTGCTGAAGAAGCCACTGCTCGCAATTTAACGTTTCAATAATTGTTCCATAAAAAGACCCTGGGGCCACTGTGTGAAGGAAATGGTCTAGACAGCCATGCTCCAAGAATGTGCCCTTGTGTGTGTAGCCAACTGAGTTTACACTCCCCTCCTGATTCACAAAGAGGAGCCAGTGTGCCAGTGGGCCAGGGGCCAGGATGTGGGTGGTTAAATAAGTGCTCTTGGAGGGAGTGGTGTTCTGGCAACTGCATCAGCACGCCAGCTGATCAACAAATGCAGAAGTATTGAATGAAGTTGGACAAGAAGATAAATTGAACATGCTCTTTCCAATATGTTAAGGGTGGGCATCCACCAAATTTCAAAAGTTTCCAGACTGTCAAATTTCCAGGCAATTCTGAGTAACTACCAATGCTTTCTGTGAGCTTCATATGGGGAAGACTTGTCTATACCAATTATACATAGGAATTTTTAACTTACACTATTGTAGTTTCTAAATAACCTCCAAGTTATTGCACTTGCATAACTACTACTACATTCCACTTACAGTCAAATGAGAGGGTAGAAAGTGGAGAGAGGAAATAATCTATATGTTTCCAATAGATTTGCAATACATTAGAGAAAAAGAGCCTCTTGT
Source organism: Pedetes capensis (assembly GCA_007922755.1). Lineage (NCBI taxonomy): Eukaryota > Metazoa > Chordata > Mammalia > Rodentia > Pedetidae > Pedetes > Pedetes capensis. The sequence goes on along the minus strand of VMDO01010608.1, from coordinate 50,860 downwards.
CACAACTTTTTCCTTAATTCATTACAAAATAACCTTAAATCCCACCTCTTCTATGAAGAAATGAAGAACTCCATTGCTTAATGAAAAACAGTTGGTCACTTTCACACTCAAGGTTGTTCAAACTCATTTCCCAAGATTATCTGCCTAATGCAGTACACTTAAAGGAATGTATTATTTGCCAATGCATAATGTATTGTTATGTTTAAGGTGTTTAATCCCATAATAACCCTTATGTTTTTCATATCAAACCTGGATTTTAAAGAGGAAAACTATGAAAAATGTTCATGTAAGTGTTTCCCCCACAATTTATGTTTTTCTAGCAATTTACCTTTTTCTAGCAATCCCATCATGGAGTTCAGTAATGCAAAGTTCTTTTCCCCATCAGGAAAAACAAAGGATTAAAAGCTGATTATTTGACAACTTGCCTCTTGCTTGGACTGAAATAAGAGAGAACCAAGCAGAACCAAGAAGAGCTCATCTTTAGCATCTATCCCTTTTGACTTTTAGCCAATTCCCCTCATTTCTTTTTTTTTATTTTTCCTTTTCACATCTTGCTCTCATAATGCTCTCTCATGATAGCCATTAAAACTATTCATCAGTATCATCTTCTCCTTAATTTCAAAGAACATGAGGTTATACTTCTCACACTTGACCCCTGGAAATTAGTCATAATCATGTGACTAGTTCTGGCCAAGGTAATGTAAACAGAAACAACGCAAAGGGGAAAGGAAGAGGTGGTTCTACAGGTGAAATGATTCCAAATATAGACCTTGTGTTGATCTGGCTTTAACCTCCAACAACCATGATGACATCAGTGTATTTCCCTTATACCTACAGTTACCTAAGGATGCATTATAAACTGTATCAGCCAGATTCAACTAAGAGGTTGAACTACAAGGTATTAGATAGATGATAGACAGATAGATAAATAGATAGATAGACCAATAGATAGATAGAAAAATATAGATGCAGAGAGATATTTATTATAGGAAATCAGGCTTAAGCAACAGTGGGAGCTGAGTGAGCCATCTTTAAAAGGCTGCTATCTGCATCTAATGTGGGATCTTGAATACACAGGATGAACAGTCAGGAAAGGAAGATGGATATAAAATAGAGAGGAACTAGAGCAAATGAGCCACAAACCCAAAGTAGAATCCCCAAAGACAATTGAAATCCATGTCAGTATCTCTGACTTTGGGTACAAAGGTATAGTGGTAGGCAGAATAACAAGCTCTAAAGATGCCCTAATCTCTGAGACCTGTGAATATATTTCACATGCAGCAAAAGAGAAGTAGGATTTCAGATGGAATTGAAACAGCCAGGTTAATTTCAAATGTGAGAATAATTTTTTTTTTACATGAAAGAAAGAAACTATCGCAACTTCATTATAAATAAGACTTGGGCTCAAGTACTCAGCATGTGGGTTTGGTTTGAGTAAGAGTTTGTCTCTTTCGAATAGAAATAATATGTAATCCCAGGCAGTGGCCAGAATCACTTGCCAATACAATTTGTAGTTGGTCAAAATCAGCTGACCATAAGATGTTGTTGTTGTTGTTGTTGTTGTTGTTGTTGTTGTTGTTGTTAGGTGCCATTGAGTTGTGTCCGACTCATAGTGACCCTCATAGGGTTTTGAATGGTAGATTGTTTTGGGATTGCCTTGGGAGTGGGTTGCCACGTCCTTGTCCCATTTTTGCAGTGCTGGGAATCAAACTCCGGACCTCAGAGACTGCAGAGCGGCGCTCTACCAACTGAGTTAAATCCCAGCCCAACCGTAAAATAGAAAGTATATTCTGATTTATCTAGGTGGACCCAAGTAAATACAGGTCTCTTTGAAAATGGAAGAGGGAGACAGAAGAGTCAACGTCAGAGAGGTGAGCTGCAGCAAAGACTCCACCAGCCATTGCTGGCTTTGAAGGCAGTGGGAAGGAATCATGCACCAAAGAATGTGGTCAGGATCCAGAAGGTGGAAGAGGTAAAGAAATGGATTCACTTCTAGAAATAAAGGTAGCCTTGCAGATGTCTTGATTTTGTCCCAACAAGATATAGTCACACATCTAAACCACAGAGGTGTAACATGATAAAACTAAACCGGTTTAAACCTCTGTGATTGTGATAATCTGTTAGAGCAGCAGTAGAAACCTAAAATAAACATCATGCAAAAACCAAGGCCCTCTGTCAGAGTTACACGACAGACTAGATCAAGGAGTTGGAGGAGCTGATAGAGGATCCAACATGGAACAGTGTCAGGCCCAACTTCTGCTTCAAGACAAGGAGGCGAGTTAGCAGATGAGCAATCATGTGTGGGCCACAAAAAACCTACTGCTTCCCTGCCACTTTCCCAATTTCCCTGTGGCCCATGCTGTACCAGAAAGAGGTTTCTGAAGTATGTAGTTCAGCCTGGCCAAACTGACACATTACAAAGTTCTTATAGATACTTCCTATTCTGCCAACTTTACCTCTGATCTTCCCTCTTTTTCCTTGAGGAAATTAATATCAAATTGATTGATGTTGAAATTTAACTTAATATTAAAATGTTTAAATTTATTCTGGATATTTTCTTTAGGACATATGTATCAAACAGCAAAAAAATTCCTCATAACTCTAGTGTACTATGTATAAATATTAATATATATTTTATATACATATTTACTTGTTCAATGGCTTAAAATGGGTGAACTTTGCCTGGACTAACAATAGGTTCCTAACTGGGATCCACACAGTTTCGTGATGAGCATTTTATGAAAAATGCATGGTTTCCTGTAAATTGTCACTATTATAAAAAAGAATTACTCATCTGGGTCTTGTGGTGCACGCCTGTAATCCCAGAAATTTAGGAAGCCAGAGGCAGCCTGTGCAACTCACAGAGAAACCCTGCCTCAAAAAAAAAAATTGAAATAAATAAAATTTGAAAAGAATTAACTCAAAAATGCCAAATGCCTATGTACAACATGAAAGAATGAGTAAAGCATTGAAAGGCAGAAGGTGTATTTAGATTCTAGCACCCTCTCCCTTCTTACCCATCTGGGCTTGAAAAAGTTCATCTTATTTGTCTGAAATTTAATTGCCTGATCTGTAAAATAGGAACTATGTTTTCAGCTACCTTTAATTCTGTGAAACTCGTATCTGTATTAGCTATGATTTTCTGGAGCCAAAAGAAACATTATGGAAAGAATTGTTACAAAGATATGTTTGTTTCCAACAGATTTATTAGCTACTTGATATAATCAGCCTCTATCCATGAGGAAAACAGTTGACTGAATCTGTACCTGCCATCAAGACCTATTTCTTTAAGAACTTACCTGAGTAGAATCAGAAAAGCCTCTGAACGTGCTAACATTGTAATCCCTCTGATGGAGCAATCATATGCCTTTGAAACCCATGGAAGAGAAATTGGCCCTACCTTACCCTGAAGAATATCTTATCCTGAAAAACAGTGCAGCAACATTAAAGGCCCACATGTATGTCATAGATCAAGGGAATGAATTCTTTGAAACATCTTTGTTTTACAGTGAGCCATAGTGACCTCAATCAGGTTTGTACTTTTCTGATACGCACTCTGAAAAAGCAAATTTTGACTGTAAAATGTATTAGGAATTTAACTTATTTGCCATATGTGTTATCTGAAAGAAAGAGGAAAAAAACCTGCTGTGAAAACATTTTTTAAAAAGTTTGACCACATTAAAAGAGTAAGGCACAAAAGGACAAAAGGATAATGATTTTTTTTCCCCAAAATTCCTGGCCTGAACATAAGTACTCCAAAAGTCCCCCTTACCAGATGGCTAACCCAGCCAAGGGAAAACAGCCAGCTTGATTTCAAATGTGAGAGTGATTTTTTTATTTAAATGAAAGATAGACACTGTCTCAACCTCATTATACCTAAGAGAGGAGCTCAAGTTCAGCATGTGGGTCTGGTTTGAGTAAAAGTTTGTCTTTTTTGAATGGAAATCATATGTAATACCAGGCAGTGGCCTGAACCATTTGCTAATACTAATTGTTGTTGGTTGAAAGTGGAGTAGGAGATTGTTAAAGTCTTCCCTGGCAGAAACCTGATCTGTGGAAATGTACTTCACAGGAACTGTGATGAGGTTTACAGCTGGCAGGAGAGTATGACAATGTGGCCACATGTGTCTCCATCTTCCCTTTGGCAGCAGCATGGAAACTCACATGAAACAACTCATGGAGTGAGCTGATACCCTGAATGCAGGTTTGGCCTTCTCTTCCTCCCACCCCTACCCAGCCCACGATTTGACAACAAAAACTGAAGCGGGTGTGCGTACCATTTCTAAGAACACATATTTTTCAAAAACTGATTATTTAATGATGTGGCTATTTTGAACTATGATTAATAAAGTAAATTTAAGGTAAAACATTGGCAAGTTAGAAAACCACCAAGTAAGGCCAGATGTATAAACTGACTTGATGTTTTAATTTAAAACATCAGCACCCTCTTGAAAGATCTGTTATAATATGAGCGAAATCATGGAGAATACACATGCAAATTGCTTCCCTGTTTTCCTTGGTACCTAGAGATCATTGGCCTTCTACAATTACTATTAACTAATCTATATATCCTCATGTGTCTGTCAGCTTGTTGTGCTATGGGAGCTTGCATGTTGCTATGATGCTGAAAGCTATGCCACCAGTATTTCAGACACCAGCAGGGCCACACATAGTGAACCAGGTTTCAGCTGAGATTCCAGACTAAGACAGACTAGGGAGAAGGACCTGGCAGCCCACTCTCAAAACAACTGGCCACATATGGTGGTGAAAAATGAGCCCCTAGGCTGGAAGGCATTCAAAAGACAATTGGAGAAGTGTTGCTTCCTCAAAATTGAGTCAACCTCCATGAGAATGGAGTAAAACCTCTGGGTCCTCCAGTTGGTCATGTGACATGATTCAAAATGAGAAGAAACACAGTGACTGCAACAATGGGATCAAACATAAAAAGATGGTGTGCATGGTACCGTGATGGGTAGTGTTTTGTTCTGTTTTACATAAGGTCGCTACACTTGAGAGCACCAAACAACAAACAGCAACAACCTATATATGATCATGATAAGGGGACTTCATGAGTTAAAACATTAAGTTATAATAGTGAACTTTTGATCTTATATGTGACATGACAGTATTTGAGAATCCAGTTATATCCTATAAGTTATAATTTATCTTATGTTTAACATTTTAAAATTGTGCTAAGTTACTGTGACATTCTTTTCTGATTGACCTTTTGTTGTAAAATACAAAGAAATTTTTCCCCATGCTCCACCATCAATTCTGGAGGAACATGTATAAATCTGTCATTTCAGTTTTACTTGGCATTACCATGGCTTCTTCCAGATCGTGGAAAAAAGGCATCTGAACAACATTCATTTGAAAGAATCAACACATAGTGTCACATAGCTATTCTATATATGTTTTAGTGATGCATACCTCCACTGCTCATACATTTGTTAACTATTTATTTAATAAATACAAAATCCTGTGTGTGATCCTTTAACATTTGCTAGAATTAGTTTTTCTATTATTGTATTTTTTAACAAAACATTCACTATCATCATTTCTCAGACAAGACACAGGCTCAGAGATCTTGAGCAGAACTGGGGCTCAATACTTCCTCTGTATATGGTATCCATCCATGTGACAAAGAGAAAAGAAGTTACAATTACAGATTCTTGTTGAGCAGAGGTGTAAGATAGTCCAGCCAATGAAAGAAATGTAACATGAAGAAAGAAGCAGCCATATGGTTTATCAGTCATTAATCAGATGTCAGTCAAAGGTATCCTAATATCTTAGTAATATTATATAGATCATAGACCTATGAGAATGTTGCCACTGACTTAGACATTTTTAAGTCCAAAGTTTTAACTTTGTCCTGACACTTGGCTGGAGTCCTTTAGCTCTAAACCAAGTGTGTCCAGCTTGCAGCTCTTGGGCTACATGGGGCCCAGGACAACTAGTAATGTGGCACCAAAAAATCTCTCAACATCATGTTTTTTAGCATTTATTTTCCTGTGGCCCACTCCTTATTAAATATGTGCACTAAGTAATTTACATAATTTATGTGGCCCAAGACAATTCCTTTTTACTGAATGTGGCCCAAGGAAACCAAAAGGTTGGACACCTTTGCTAGAGAAAAATATTTTGTCTTCTTGAGTTAATGTTTTTTTTACCATATATTTTAAACAAATTATAAGGTATACATTTTATTCACAAATATATTATTGTTTTTGAGTGATTTTATGAAAAGGTTTCCTCTATTTTCCTTAAAAAAATAAAAGTTCTTAGTAGAGGCTGAAGTAGATCAACAAAAGGCATGGTCTATTACACATAAGCATGGAAACAAGTTCTCCTGACCTACTTCTTTCATGACTGGAGGTTGAATCCATGGCTTCCTGCATATTAGGTAAGTGCTCTACCACTGAGCTGCACGTCCAGTCCCCTTTTTCACTTTTTACTTTTTATTTTGAGAGAGGGTCTCACTAAGTTGCACAGCTTGCCTCTGGCCTCAAATTTGCCATTCTCTTGCCTAAATCTCTCAAATTCCTGGGATTACAGGTATGCATGATGGACAGTGCCTGGTTTCTCCTGGTTTCTAATCTTCATCTAATGTCAAAGTTTTCCTCTTACCTTCTCCAGCTATAGAACGTGAACATTATCAAATATTTACCATGAAATTCTTTTCCTTTCATGAATGCTCATTTAAAACATATAGCAAAGAAACTAACTTAACCCTGGAAAATAGCATAGCCTTTTTTTTTTAAAAAAAGACCCACTGGTATGTAGTAGATTAAGAAAATGAACCAAATTCCATACTCAGGCCATAGGATCCTAGCTCAGACTACCGTAGGCCTCATAGTCTCCTCCTCCACTAGCTCCTTTAGACTCAGCCTCTCACCTGGACTGTGATGTACTTGAAGGCTGAACCTATGTCTTACCCCTCAGGACCAAGTACTATGTCCACCACATGTTTTAAATGACTTGATCTGATTAACTGGATCTTGCTGTTTCCATGTAATAGGTAATCTTGTCTACTAATATAGTGCTTCTGCAAACCAAGTTATGAATTGGAATCATTTGAGGAGCTTTAATAATGTTGGTGTCTAGCTCCCAGTTCTATGGATTATAACTTAAGTTTTCTAGGGTATGGCCTGGCCACTAAATGTCTTAGCACTGTTCAGGTGATTCTAATGACCAGTCATAGTTGAGATCCACACTACTGGATAGATGCTTCATGAACTGAAATATTACTCCAAGTACTTCATGAACTGAATATTACTCCAGGTAATCCCATGTTTCATGGGTAACTGCAATGTCTTGGGTTATATTGGATAAACCATTGTTTTCCCTCTCTTTCTGATTGCATTCTCTGCTTTTTCGGAACAAGCAACTTTTCCTTAAATATCAACTGCTAAATCAATATTTAAATCAATACAACATGGAATGCCCCAAACTTTCATGGGATGCATTTTGATTGAACTTTAAGTTCAGTTTGAGAAACTTTCCTTCTCAAAAACACATCATTTTACAAGCCTAGAGTCTTGTAATCTGCAGCTCTCACTTACTGTCTTGGATACAAACGCTTTCCACACCAGTGATCTTAAAAAAGGTTTTATGTCCTCAAAAACACAACACCCACCCTCCCCACACATACACATACACACACATCAAAATTCTAAACAAGTTATACTAATATAATTTAACAACATAATACCACAGAGAAATATTTGAGGAAGCCACTTTTAAGGGGGAAAAATGGCATGATTCTTGAATCAATAGATAAAATTGCTTTGCTCTCACTGGATTAGTGCTCCAGAGTGAAGATAGGTCCCAGTCAGTTGTAGGAGAATGGCCAAGTCCCTCAACATGGCTCCCAAGATCGTTTGTGCTCTGGCTCTTGCCCACCCTCATTTCTATTCCTAACTTACCTCCTCCCTTTCCCTTTCCCCCCTCTTCTTTCACTCTCAGCCCTTACTCTGTGAGGCTGTCACCGCATGAGCCTGCTGCCGATACTTCACTGATCCTCCAATGCTACTATTGTTTATTTCCATTCCTATCTCCTTCACTACACTGCAAGGTGCTTTTGGGAGGATTCCATGTCATCTGTATCTTTTGCCCCTAACACTTGGAACATAGTAGAGATTTAGAAAACCTTTGACCTATTGAAGTGGTTAGACTCCTAAATCTATCCCCTTTCTAGAAGCTTTTTCAGGGTGGGTCAGGGAAGGTCAGAAGGTAAATACCTTGCCCAATCAAACATAGCCATAGATATGACCTAAACATCCACACCTTTAATCGGTTTGTTAAATAATTCAAAGAAAAAATAGAACATCATAAAAAGTGACTATTGTAATCTTTAGACATGCCAATGTGTTAAAATAGATGATGCTAATTCATATTATTAATTTGATAATAAATAATTTATTTATTATTAATTGTTTTTAAATACTTTCTTGGTGGAGGGATATTAAAGTATCTTTTGTAACGATAAGCAATTTGTACCAAGCAGCTACTTGAATAAGACTGCTAGTTAACTACCTAAACTATTTCCTCTTCTTCCTGGGCAAGCAGCATGACTATATTTTTGCAATCTTTCACAGTTTGATGTGGTTGCATGGTGCTAGCCAATGATATAAGTGATAGAAGCACCTTCTACTTCCGACCTACAAAAATCTCCTCCACACAATTCTATAATAGCCCTTTTCCCCCCTCTTCCACCAGTTTGATGCCAAGTGAAGTGGTGAAGACAGGCAGAGCCAAAAGAGGGAATGGACCTGCACTACTGAAACACCATTAGAGGAAAGCTGCCTATGGGACCACGCATGTGTGAGCAAGCCTGAGACTTCCACAGTGTTAAGCACTGAGACGTGGAAGAGAATCAGTCACAGTGGTAATATGCAATCCGGTCCTGGCTCCACTCCTCTTTAGAGTTTATTGGGGGCAGGTGAGGAAGAGGATAAAGAGAACCTTCTGAGCATTCACTGTGTGCTCTGCTATGAACTCCTTCATATATCATCTCATTTCAAACACCACAGAACCCCATGAGGCAAGTATCATTACCCCTCCCCTGGCATAAAGGGAGACTGAACACTGACACAAGGTTACCAGCCGTTAGGTGGCAGAATCTAAATTCAAACTCACTCTTGTGAATATCAAGCCAGTGATGGTTCAGCTAACTAACCACAGAGGCTTCCTGCACTGACCTACACACATCCTACTCCCTGCTCCCATCTTAGGCTTTTCCTTGGAGTGACCACTTCTGGAAAAGGCAATGTGGGAGGCTCTCTTCCATGGAAGCCAAGTATTTTACTGAGACTAAAGTGGGTGGAGGATGTGCAACTGGCCTCTGCATTTTAAGCTTGGAACACATTTTTTCCATGGAAAAATATTTTGCAGAGATGTCCCATTTTTCAAACTGTATGCAAAAGCACTTTACAAACCATCAAAAAGTATATAATATGTCTATAAGGAATTACTGTTCTACAGTACGTTAACACTGTAATTCAGACACATTGTGGATTAAATAGCCTTTTGTGAAGTAGTTTCAGTATTTAACCACTGAGTATTACATTATCTCAAAGGAAAAATACATACCAATAGCCAAACAACTGACTTGCAACAGATTTTTGGAACCTAATCCATTCATAAACTGAGAACTGCCTGGATTAACATGAAGAGGACACATCATCACTGTCTTCATCAACTATTATTTATTAAGGGCAGTGCATAGGGTGAGGGCTTCAGGGTATAGGAAAAAAGAAAAGAAGTGTTAATCTAATTTTTTAATAGCTGTGATTCCACATCCCTGCTTGTGAATATACACAAGCTGCTCCAAAACAGCCCTCTTATCTTTGTCTTTACTTCCTTCTCCAATTTCATTTTTATTTTACTCTTTTCTTTTCTATTATCCTTTCACTTTTCCTCTTTTTGCCTGTCTTCCACATTTGTTGTTGTTGTTGGGTTCCATCGAGTCAGTGTCTGACTCATTGGCTCTATGTACAACAGATGAAACACTATTGTTAGTGCGTCCCTGCTATTCATAGGGTTTTCAATGGCTGTTTTTTGGGAGTGGGTTACCAGGTCCTTATCCAAAGCCTACAGCATCTGGTGTCCCCAGGCAGTCTCCCATCCAAGTATTAACCATGCCCATCCCTGCTTAGCTTCCACAATCTGACAGGATCAGATGCCCCAGTGGTACTACTGCAAGCGCTTCCATATTTACTTGGTGTTTAGCCTTGCATTTGCAGGGGCTGACTATACTCTAAGGCTCCGTGGCTGAGGGACTCATCTCCCTTTCCTGTGAACCTTCATGACTCTAAAATTGTTCTAACCAGTCTCCTGACCTCAGCATTTCCCCACTATTAACCAATGAATATACTGCTGCCAGGTCAATGTCCCTTCAGGACAACACCTTGAGTTCATGGCACTTTTTGCTCACAGAATTTTATAACTCTTCACTTTACACTTAGAAGCACTACAAGACCTATATCTATAGGCTATCCCTACACAAAGCTCTCTTACTTGTATCCACTTACTCAAATCAAATTGAGTTGTATGATATTCCCCAAATATAATTCCTTCCTTATACCTTTGTTATTCTGTCTTCCTCTACAATGTTTCTGAAATCACTAGTATGAAATATTTTGGGCACTTTTCAAAACTTCCCCCAAAGCCCACTTACTTACACAGCATTTTGGTATCTTATTAGTCATGGATCTTTTATTGCTTTTTTGGAGGAAGATAACAATATTGAATACTCTACATTAGGCATAATGCTAGGCAGTTTTCATGTAGAATTCTACTTAGAGTTCACAACATCCCTACAAAGTGACTGCCCATTTCTCCACTACTCAGATATAGAAACCAAGTGATAAAGGATGTACTCTATGTGAGGAAGGGGCAAGGCCTGAATTTGAACTGATTTACACCAAATGGCAAAACTCACGTTTCTCTCTTTCCACCACTTCCTCCTTCATTTTTTCTCCCAGAGCAAGAGACTTGAAATGTGGCATGGGTACTCATCGATGTCTCTGTGATGGTGAGAAAATGGGTCTTTGCCGTGCACACATCCTAGAGTATCTACTGCTGTGCCTTGGATGTTGTTAGGTGCTATCAAGTCAGGTCTGACACAGGGACCCTATGTATAAGAGAATGAAACACTCCCACACTGTGCCATGCCCGGCACTATGTCAGTGCTACTCTGCTACTCACAGGATTTTCAAAAGCTATTTGTTTCAGGATTGTTTCAGAAGGGGGCTGCCAGGTCCTTCTCCCATTTTTGTAGTGCTAGGGGTTGAACCCAGGGCCTCAGAGTGCACAGGGCAGCACTCTACCAACTGAGCCAACCCCCAGCCACTGTGCCTTGGATAGTAGACAGTTAACGTGACATTGATGTAAAAGTGCCTGATCAGGCATGAAGCTGAGGAGGTTAAATCAATAAGCTCCTGTCTTATTGCCATATGCAACTGACTCATCAGTAAACTACCTTGGAATCACATGTACCTAGACCCATTAATTAAAAAAGAATCAGGTACAGGATTCTCAACAATGTAATTCTCTAAAGAGATTCTGAAGTAAGCAGTAACTAGAGTAATTGGCTCTTGGTGTTTGCATCTGGCAAAGTTTGAGAAGAATAGGATATTGAGTTTCAGCAAATCCTGGAAATACTTTGTTTATTTGTTTAGATATTGAAAATGAGCCATTTGCCAAATTTGCAGAACCAAGTACAAGGCTGAGACATAAACAACTGTTTCTTCTTAGCCAATAATACCATCTAATACCATCTGGAAACCTACACCAGTTAAGAAAGAAACAAATCTGTCTTTTTTTCCTTCCTTCTAAGATGTCAAAGGTTGTAAATCTGGGATCTGTTGAGTAGGGAGAGGAGAGTTCCAACAATGGAGGCCTGCCATAAAACCCAAGCCCCCTGGCAAGTGAGACTTCAGATCCCAGAGACAATCAGAGATCATGTTTATTCTGATCTCCATGCCCCAGGAACAAAACTACAGTTGCTGCTAGCTCTGAAAGAGCTTCATTGTGATCCAATTTAGGGTTTAGTTCAACCCTGTAAATTACTATGATATTTTTATTGATACCATGAAAACATACCCTCGCTTCTCTATGGTCACAAAAGCATGTTGTTGAAACACTTAAAATGCCTTGGCACACTTTAAAAGTGCTTTTTATAAAGGAGGCATGAAATTAATGGTGCATTTCAGTCAACACATCCCTCACAATGCTTTCTTTCCCCTGCCTCAAAGCCACAGAATAAAACAAAGTGGGTCTACACAAGACTTCTGAACATTTCTCTGATGGTAATAACATCTGGGTAGTAAGGAATGGAAATCAGTGCTACAATCTCCTCTCATACCCCAATGTACACACAATCAGCATTAAGCTAGTTGTATCATCAACCTTCACTTTTCAGTGAAATTTTAATTACCAACACTAATTATGTCATTTCCATGGGGAGGTTTGGTAGTTTACTTCACATTCCTGGCTTCCTAAAGCTTTATCTTGGCAGGATCTCCTCCCCCACCCCTTTCTCTGCTTCCTCTTTTTCTGCCCCCAGTCAGACTGCTGGCCACTCCTCCTGCAGCATGTTTTTGAAGCCCCTATTATCCTAACCGCATAGCAGTTTCCAGCCATACAGCACATAATTTTAGTTGCACATTAGCCTGGAAATGGGCATCCCCCACCTTTGGTTATCTTATACACAACATGTACAAATATTACCTCATTCGTCTGTGTGCTGGTTCCAAAGAGTAATCCCAAAACTGTCAGGATAAATGTGCAATTTAAAAAAAATAGTTTCCTCAAACTTTATTTTGCCAGTCTTATTTTAAACTTCATTCCCTGTTATGACGTGGCTACTAGAACTTGTCATCATTTATACCACTTCATTTCCAAACACTGGAGCCAAATATGATGTCATATGTTCTAGTAGCACAGCACTTATCTAAAGGAAAAAGCTTATCCAGAGCTTTTAATAATGTTTTTATTTGTTATAATAACACAGAGAGCACAAGTTGGAAAACAAACTGGAAAACATATTTTTAAAGGGAAACTAATGAGACAGGATTTAACCTTCAGCCATGAAAAGGATTCTTTAAAAATTTTCCAAAGAAGGACAAATTGGAAGCATTGATTGCTAGAGGTTTCATTCCAACCTTTAACACTGGAAGTGTTAAAAAGTGAAGGATTTTGTTCTTATTCACATTATTTATTGTTTTACTTATAAATGTTGGTGGGGTACAGAGTAGTAAGACTTTCACTATCTCCATTATGCAACCATTACATCACTTTTGCTTACACATTCATCTATCAATACATGGGAAATATGGTTCTGTAAAAGCTATCCAACATAATTTAATATTTAATCTTGTTTAAAAAAAGAAAATCAAACCATACTAAGATTCCCCCACTTTGTAATTAGACCAATGGCATCATATTTAAATGTCGTGAATGGAAGGTGAAACCATGGGAAACGTAAATGGATTTGAAAAAAGAAGACCAGGGCATGGACTAGTAAAAGAATACTGGGAAAAATCTCTTTGTCATTTAATAAAGATAATCTGTTCTACCTCAACATACTTGGGAGACCACCAAACAAATAATTCATGTGAAAATGTTTTGAAATCATTAAGTACTGTGCAAATACATGGCATCATCTCTGCCAGTTTTCAGTCCCTATTCTTAATTTTTAAAATTATCAGAGTTGTTTCTCTATACTCCATTTGCACTTTGTCCGTCCTTCTCTCTCAGCATTGGCCACACTGTGCTGTAATTTTATCTGTATGTTTATTCCTCCTATTAGCCTGCAAGTTTCTGCAATTCAATTTATCCTTACATCACTAGAGCCTAGAATAGCCCGGGTATATATGTCTATGAATGATTTACTTGCTAAAAGAATACTTACATGCATTTCCCAAGTTTTTATTAATTCATTTCCCATTTTCCTTTCTTCCATGAAAGCCCAAGCTTCTTGTCTTTGCCTCATTACCATACTGTCCACACAAAATAATATTAATTTTTGAACTCCTTCACAAACTTTCCTTTATTACTTTTCCATGGAATTTCTGCCTTAGCCAAGATGAGAGAATCAGTACCATAACTGAAGAAGTTACAAAAAGCAAGAAAGTTCTTTTTAGTCTTAAAAATTAATCTTTAAAATCCATACAGATTGCCAGGTGTGGTGACGCATGCCTGTAATTCCAGCAGCTTGGGAGGCGGAGACAGGAGGATCGCAAATTCGAGACCAGATGCAGTCTGGGTAATTTAGGGAGACCCTGTCTCAAGCAGTCAAAAAAAAAAAAAAAGGGCTGGGGTGCAGCTCAGTGGTCCAGCACTTGCAAAGTATGCAAGTGAAAGGCCCTGGGTTCAACCGCCAATGCCACAAAAAAAAAAAAAAAAAAAAAAAAAAAATCCATACAGATTCTGAATGGAAATTTGTATTATGATCAAATTTATTCTTCTCCTAAATACTTGAGTAAAATTGCTGCTCCAGAAAAATGGGCCAGAGTTGACCTGTACATTCGAAGACCTGTTAATTCTCAATAATTGGCTACACAAAGATACAGAAACAAGTTGCTGAGTTTTATTATAATATAATGAAATTAAAGAGGAAATTTGGCTTCAACAATAAAGGCAATTTAACTGCATGTTGTTGTTGTTGTTGTTGTTGTTGTTAGGTGCCGTCGAGTTGAGTCCAACTCATAGCGACCCTATGTACAGCAGATCAAAACACTTGCCGATTCTGTGCCAGGCAAACCATCTTATTTATGTTTAAGCCCATTGTTGCAGTTGTTGCTGTTGTTAGGTGCCGTCAAGTCGGTATCCGACTCATAGTGACCCTCATAAGGTTTTCAATGGCTGACTATTTCGGGATTGCCTTGGGAGTGGATTGCCAGGTCCTTCTCCCATTTTTGCGGTGCTGGGAATTGAACTGGGGACCTCAGAGACTGCAGCGCAGCGCTCTACCCACTGAGCCAAATCCCAGCCCCATTGTTGCAGACACTGTGTTAATCCATTTGGTGGAGGGTTTTCCTCTTTTCCGTTGACCTGCCACTCTTCCAAACATGATGTCCTTCTCCAGGGATTGTTCTCTCCTGACTACATGTCCAAAATATGTAAGACGCAGTTTGGCCATTTTTGCTTCCAAGGAGCATTCTGGTTGTACCTCTTCTAGGACAGATCTGTTGGTTCTTTTGGCAGTCCATGGCATATTCAATAGACGTCTCCAGCACCACAATTCAAAAGCATCAATTCTTTTTCTGTCTCTCTTGTTCAATGTCCAGCTTTCACAACCATATGACGCGACTGAAAATACCATGGCATGAGTCAGACGCACCTTCGTCTTCAATGTGACATCTTTACTTTTCAATACTCTAAAGAGATCTTTTGCCACAGCTTTTCCTAGAGCAATGCGTCTTTGGATTTCTTGACTGCTGCTTCCACGGGTGTTGATTATAGAGCCAAGCAAAGTAAAATCTTGGACAACGTCAATCTTTTCTCCATTTAATGTTATGAGCATATTATTATCATCAAATGAACTAAAAAGTCTAGAGAACATCTCCACTTTGTCTGGATATTGAAAGATATGATATATACTAGAAAAGGCTGATCAGCCATTGAAGATCCTATGAAGGTCACGGTGAGTGGGACCTGACTCCAGGTCACCTAACAACAACATTATAAGGCTAGGGTTTAGTCCTGTTGGTAGAGTGATGCTGTGCACTCTCTGAGGACCCAGGTTTGATCCTCAACACCGCAAAAATGGGAGAAGGATGTGGCAATCCACTCCTGAAACAATCAGCCATTAAGAACCCTATGACTATATGAGTGGGACCCGACTTGATGGCACCTAACAACAACCTGATTTTTATTTCTAAATTTCCCGGGAAGGTGTTTAATACAAGGTCCAATGGGTCCATTGTTAGTTCTCATATCGGTGTTTTTTTAAGTTTCCAAGATGCTTCTATTGTATAGCCAGGGTTGAGAACTTCTGAAGCATTACCTGAGAAGTACAGGAGGCAATGTAACTGAAGATCTTGGGAATAAAGAACAAACATTACCTTCTAGAAGTTAAACTCCAAAAGAGTTTGGGAAAGAATGTAAGGATTAGTGACCAGAAATCACTGCTGTATAAAATAGCTTGGTTTTTCATCATAAATTGGAATAAATTAGCTTTTTTTGGGGGGGGGGTATTTGGGGTTTAAAGCCAGAGCCTTCTACATAATTTGCATGTGCTCTACCAGTGTGCTGCACCCCCAGCCCACTTTTTTTCCTATCTTGAGACTTGTTCTTGCTAATTTACTCAGGCTGCCTCTTGCCTCAAATTCATGATCCTCTTCCCACTGCTTCCAAATCCGTTGGATTACAAACATGCACCACCATGCCCAACATGGAATTCTTTTTGTTATATATCAAGTTTTTGTTAATGGGGTTAGTTAATTCTCTGTAGTAAGACTACTGTACTTATTTTATATCAGATGTCCTTCCCTCATGTTGGGAACCACCTCCTGGGCTATAGAAACCTTAAGAGGGACCCCCTACAATACCATTTTGCCTGTTCCAGAAAATGACCCTTCTCTTCCTAATTTCCGACTTCTCCAAACTGCAGTACAAAAACTGAAATGTTTTACTGTTGTTTTTTTCTTTTTTAAAAAAATTAGATGATCAGATTTCTCATGGATAAAGATAACAAATAAGGACTTGGGATAGATTAAATAAATAAAAAAATATTTTGTAAACTGCAAAATATTGTCAAGTATTATTTTATTTATTCAAAACATTTAATAAATATTTATTGAGTGCCTCCTACATGTCAAGTATTGTCCTAGGCATTGAGCAGTACACAAAACAGAGCCTTTACCCTCACTTGGACAGAAAGAGACAAACAATAAAAATAAACATAGATCATTATAACATGATCTAAGAACTGAAAAGAAAAATGACATCAAGGGGGATTTAGAGTGATAGAGTGGGAGGACCAACTGATACCATGTAGTCAGTGGATGACAGACCTGATATAAGTGAGAAAAAGAGCCAAGCAGATAGACATAGGAACAACGGTAATTACACATACAAAGGACCTGGCATGGGGTTTGGGGTAAAGAAGTTTAGCTTATAAATTAGCAGTCTTTTTAGGAAAAAGAGACTGAAGCAAGATTCACTAACCTTCCAGAGCTAAAAACTGTCACCCTGGGCATTTTATGGCAGTGGGACCCAATAGAAGAGATCGGCAAGAGGGCCGAAACAGTGATAAGAGAACACACTGACTGGGGACATGACTGAGGATATCATGTGCTGAGTCTTGGGAAGCCACCCTGTTGGAACAGAGGTGGCACACACAATGAGCGAACAAGGTGTTATTCAATATCTCTTCCCCCTTCTTTACAGTCAAAGTCATACCTGTCCTGGGGACTGTTGTCCATTTGTCCATTCATCCTAGGGAGGTAGTAATTGAGATATCAGGAGAGTGGTGCACATGATCCAGAGCAGCAGGGAAGTGGGTAAAGAAGGGCACAAGAGGAAGAAAATGCCTACTGATTGTCACATCTGGCTAATGGGATATAAGATAGCTGCCCCTGAGTCAGTATTCATGTATATGTGGAAAAATTCAAGAATGTCTAAATAATGATATTCCAGGGGTTTTGTAGGATTTATGTTAGCATTCATACAATCTTTAATTCTACCTTGGTGTATTTTTATCTGTACCCTTTGCAGCATGATCAATATTTTATTCTCTCAAGTGGAGAATCACCTGTAAAATCTGCTTTAATTTTGAGAACTTTAATAACTATATGAGTCCATTTTCCATTGCTATAATGTAGTATTTAAGACAAGGGAAGTTATAAAGGAGAGAGGTTTATTTGGCTTATAGTTTTGGAAGCTGAAAATCCAAACAGCCAGGCATGGCACTGGCTCTGGTGAGGGCCTTGCAACAAATGGCATCTTGCTGGGAACACATACAAGAGATCAACCCAGCAATTTAGAAAGCCAGAGGCTAGGGAGGGATAAGTCTTGCTCTTTTATAACAACTCTCTCCCCAAAACTAACCAGAGTTGCCTGAGAACTACCTTAATCCCTTCCTAAGGCAGCATCTTCAATGACCTAACAACATTCCACTAGGACCCACCTTTTACAGTTCCCACCACCTCTTAACATCACTATTCTGGAAAACAAGCTTCTTATGCATGAATCCTTGGGGGACAAACTACATCCAAACCACAGAAGTAGCTCTTTATGAATGATGTGTGAGTCATATAAAATATTTTCCCTAGAGCTGTTTCTGGTTAAGAAACAGCTGAATGATTTTATTAATTCCACATACTTATTCTATGTGTTATTCTTAGAATTACAATTTTGTTACATTAACCTTTGTACATCAAAGGGAAGTCCACAACTTTTGGCTGATACAGAAAAATCCTCTGGATGCAAAAACAATAGTATTATTCATAAGGGAAAGATTGTTTTATTTTGTTTTAAAAGAAAGAGAAGGAAGGAAAGAAGAAAGAAAAGGAAGGAAGGGAGGAAGGAAGGAAAGAAGGAAGGAAGGAAGGAAGGGAGGGAGGGAGGGAGGGAGGGAAAATTTGAGCTGGGAGTCATAGCACATGCCTGTAATCCCAGCAACTCAGGAGGTTGAGGCAAGAGGATCAAAAGATCAAGGCCACAAGCAGCCTGCATAATTGAGACTCTGTCTCAAAATTTTTTAAAAAAATTAAGGGATTGACTGGGCATGGTGGCACATACTTATATTCCCAGTGACTCAAAAAGCTGAAGCAGGAAGATGAAGAGTTTGAGACTAGATGCATTCTGAGCAATTTAGCAAACCCTGTCTCAAAATAAAAAATAAAAAATGGGGCTGAAGTTTCAGCTCAGTGGTAGAGCACTTGTCTAGCTTGTATAAGGCCTTGGGCTCAACCTCTCAGTATTGGGGAAAAAAAAAAAAACATGAGATGGAGGGTACTGGGGTGCATCTCAGTGGTAGAGTACTTATCCAGCATGCATGAGGCCATGCATTCAACTCCCTACTACTGCAATTTTTCTTTTTTAATGAAAAGGAAAAAAGTGAGAGAAAAAAGCTGTACATGTATTTCTTTTATTGTTGTGTTGTCTTGTATCTTTTGACAAGTTACAATAATTCCTGCTGAGAAAAAGAAGGTATGGCTAAAAGAATTTCCATGCATCTTTCAGTTATCTCTTTCTGGGGGTCCTTTCTCCCACAATGAGTTGATACAAAAATTTGCATTCCATCTCAATGGTTTATGGACCTACTGAAGTCTATCTATGTGCTGCACACTCAAGGTTAGGAACTTCTATTGTAGGCTCTTCTCTCTCTTGAGAAGCCAGCATCCATGTCTCAGACATGAACTATTGTTCTTTTCTAATGTGTCTCTTTTTTCTCTGTGAATGTCCATGCTTAAATCCAAAGTGTGTACTGTCTCTTATCCCTAATTAGTAAAATCACTAACTTTGTTTAAAAAAGAAAGGAAGAAAGGAAGGAAGAAAAGAAAAAAGAAAGAAACAAAGAAAGGAAGGAAGAAAGGAAGGAAGGAAGGATGGAAGAAAGAAATAAATCCTGTCCTAAAAAGTTTCAAAGCTGGCCATGGCAGGCTCATGATTCTCTATCACTATGGAGTCAGATTCATATCATTTAATTTATGTGCCTTTGTTGGATTCAGTTTGTAGATAAAGTTACATTAAGCTCAGCCTTGTAACAGAGGGAATTCTAGGCACTCAATGAATGAGACAATTCCTCCCAAGAAAGACAATTGGGGGCAAAAACTTTTTGGTGTTCATGAATTTGGAAAATAATGCAAACTTCTGGGTGCCATATTGGCAATACGTGCACTCATATTTACAAAACAATACCAAGAGTAGCTTCTATAGTGTATTTCATTACATTTAACTATTATAACCCCCTAAAAATTGATAGAAAGTTCCATAATATAAAATATTGCATTGACATAGGCAATTGATGAAATTTTGTTCCTATAAGACTGAAGGATTAAGAGCCTTTTTCTCTTTAACCTACTTCCACAATAACAACCCTGGTCTCTATTTGTAGCTTCTACATGTAGCTAGATCGGAAGAGATATAGTTAAAGCTAGAGAAAAATATATATGAGAGTATGTATTTTTACTTCCTGTAGAGCATTCTATTCTCATACACTCTTCTGACCTTATGGAAATGGGAGCCATGAAAATATTTCTGCCTTAGAGGTTAATCTATAGTTCACTTTCTCCAATGTGCTCCTCCAAAGACCAGATGGGATTCTGAAATGAACTAGGTTCTAACTACAAAGCGTCCTTGTAGCCTGAGGCAGGAGAAGGCATTACAAATATGTGTGCTATGTGGAAGTCCCAGCAGGATTCCCACAAAGAGCTTATCTGAAGGAGTATGTCCACTCTGGGAAGCAAGCCACTTTGAAATTCTCAATTCACTCTGAGCACTGACCCTGCAGCTTGGGTAAAGAGGCCAATTTGAACCATGTGTATGACCTACAGTTCAAGGCAGACCACCATGCCCTTGCCACGCTGCCTTACGGTCATGGTCCCCAGACCTTTTGTAGCTCCAAGCTTGTAGAATATGCTCTCTAAAGACATTGACTTAGCATTCTACGAAAACATACCTATCATGATGGGGAAAACATGAATTTTGGCATCATTTAGTCCTAGATTGTATTCTGGCTCTACCATTTCCCTGCTGCTTGACATTGGACAAATTTCTGGGTCTCTGAGCCTCCAGGATACTCACATGCAAAAAGAGGGATAACTATGTCTAACTTTTAGGAATATTTCTATATTGAGTAGGGTAACAAAGCAATAGGGAAGCAATTTAGTACAATGGTTAAGAGCTCTACATTGTGTCAACCTGACTTTCCTCATCTATAAAACGAAAACAACAAAATATTTCCTAATAGGGTCTTTCCAAAGATTCAGTGAGTTAATTTATATAAAAGGCTTCAGGTAGAGTTTTGTATACATTGTTGTTGTTGTTGTTATTATTGTCGTTAGGTGCCATCGAGTCGGTGTCTGACTCATGGCGACCCTACAACCCTACGTACAACAGTCAAAACACTATTGTCCGTGCTTCATCTGCTGTTCATAGGGTTTTCAATGGCGGATTGATTTTTGGGAGTGGGTTGCCAGGTCCTTCTCCCAAGCCTGCAGTATCTGGTGTTCCCAGGCAGTCTCCCATCCAAATACTAACCAGGCCCCACTCCGCTTAGCTTCCGAGATCTAATGGGATTGGACGCCATAGGGCTACGGCTTCAGACTTGTACACATTAATGCTCAATAAATGCTCATTTTATTGGATAATGTACATGAAATATGTAGAATGTTGTGGTAAAGTAGGACCTCAAAAGTGGCAATACGATTAACTTTTTATTTTCTTCCTAAGTATAGTCCTAAATATAGTGTAAAGGGTAAACTATTTTTTTTCTATTGTATTACAAATTAAAAATGTGTAGTGTCCACAAAGCCATTTCTTTTCAGATGCCTAAAGCTTTTTATGCCATGTCTAAATTGTCTCTACCAAATTCAGTAAATGTCAATTCAACAAAATTTTTGAGAATAGAAAGTACAGGCTAGGTTATACTGATTCAATGAAAGCTAAAGGAAACACACAAAGAGAGACTATCAGTCTGGGATCAAAGACATAATAGAAAATTTGACAATCTCAACAAAAACATATTCTGGTACTTCTTGAAAATCTCTATAAGGAAAAATTTTTTTTACTCATCAAATGAAAGATTTGTATAGTATTTTACTCAAAACAGCAATTTTCATCCTGTAGCCAGGATGCTTTACAGAGGAGAAAGCTCAATTGTACACACCAGCATGAAAATGATTCCAGGTGCAATGAACCCTCAAGATTTATATAACTCAGCTCTTAATTTATTTCCTATAATCCACATGATTTTTCCTGGCTTCTCAATTGCCAGCCACATGTTTCTCAATAAAGACCATGGTAGCACCAAACTTCCAAATTAGATGTTGTGAGTGTATGTCCTGAGTGCCCAAAAGAAAAAAGCATTAGTATTTTTAATAACCATTTCTCTTGTGGTATTTCTATAGAGAAAAAGGTATATGTTTAATGCAAGGTCTTGGTCTTCTGCATGAGACTATCCAATGTGCACATAGTTACTAGAAAGTGGAGATTTCAAACTCTGGTGTTAATTCTACTCCCCATGTTTCAGATCACAACAAGGAGCAGCACTGGAATTCATGAGCTGCTGTCTCAGGGTATAATACAGGGAGCATGGGGGAAGTCAGCTAATTAAAACAAAAATCCATTGTAACTCCATATAGAAGCATATTTTTTAAAAAAAGAATAATAGTGGATTATTACCCAATGGGCTATAATAATGTCTGTATTATCTATGTAATGAGGAAAAAAACAAAATGAATGTATGCCGATAGCCACAAGGAAAAAAAGGCAAGACTCAGTGAACAAAATGCTCAAATTCAGTCACTAGAAATCAATCTTTCAGCAAGTAGAAAAAAATCTTTTGTCTATCAGAAGTTCTGTTTACACACTTGCCTGTTTATATTTCTTTACATGCAAAAACAATTCCTTGCAACCAACCAAGGAAACAGAGACAACTATGCAAACAGATAGAATAATCCTTATTAAAATAGTTTTAAATTATATAGAATATAAACTATCTGAAAACTCAACCAAGTTGGCACTAGTAATGCTTTCCTTTAAGAGGTCTGCATGAGAATTTATCAGACCGGAAAGGTGATTTGTGAAAATTTTACATGAAAGACAATGATATGAAATATCTCTTTTAATACTTAATATTAATCTATAACTTCCTTCTTTAAACAGAAAAATCAATTTGTTTTGCACTATCAGCTGCCACTGAAAATTCCAGGAAAGGCGAATTTTGTTACTTTCTTTTGACCTTGTCGGGCATTTGGAAATATTAGCAGTAGTCATTCCTCATTGAGCAATCAGTGATGATAATTCACTTTTTAGGATAGAACATCCATCTTTGCAACTTTTCACACAATGTGTGTGCAGTGTCCCTGTCAGCATCAGGCAGAGAAAACATGGTTTATGAGCAGAGATTAAATAATGGATAAATCATTTCATGCACACTATATGTAAAACTCTCTATTCTTCATGTATGTTATTGCCTTAGTGTAGTCTTTATCTCTGCTGCAGCTTAAGTTCTTTTTCTTCTCCTTTCTTTTTAATATGATTGCCAGCGTTTTGATGTCATATGTTTTGCCTTAATCGGCCATTTGGAGTACAGGTGTGCCACTGTGTTTCTGACGGAGTGTTGCTATTCCAGAGAGGTCCGTCGAAAACACAACACCACACATGTAATCCAAACCCAAAGTTGAGTCGGCCATTGTGTTTGCTTCGGTACTTAAGAGAACTCCTTACTAACTCTACAGAATATAGAGTTCGTAACACACACAATAAAGAATAATTTCGAACTTTTAAAGACTTCAGTTTTCCCATAGGAATTTTCAAGGAAGAATTTTTCTGTGTGCATCCTACTGGAGTTACAATGTTAACAGATTCTAAGTGTCTTTCCTAAATAAACCACTTTATATGTCCCTTATACCACCTCTAAAATGGGAGCATTCCACAATACTAGTTAAACAATTTTCTAAGTGAAAATGAGAAGCTTGAGAAAATTTCTTGCAATGAAACTATTTCCTAAAATGCTGGTCAAGAGTCTATTGATCCTGATAAACATGCAACAAAATTTATATTTCTTTGAAAACATCTCAGCTTATTATCACACTAAGGAAATGCCCATGTTCAAAAAGCTTACAACAACAAAGGGAGCAGCATGATTTGGAGGCTTAATCTGGATATTACTTTCAAGGCACACTTTGGAGAGAGTCTTTGAGTGCTTTGTCAGAGACTTGTCTCTGCCGGTGTTTATTTCTTGAACTGATTACAGCTAAGAGGTGATTAGTGAAAAAGATGCTGAAAGAAAGGGAATAAATGGAAAGACAGGTGTCATATTCTTTGTACACTAGTTTAGTGCTTGCACAGCCAATTCCATAGTGGTGAATTTGGCACTATGTGGGTGGCTAACTGACTTCAAATACTCAGCTGCTCTAGCTCCAAGGGCACTGACAGACTGTCTCCTCCACTTCAGAACCCTCCAATGATGAGTCTCTGACCCTTTAAACAAAAAAAGTCTGAGAACCATATGGTGATTTTAAGAGCTCTGTGTAAAGATATGAAGACTTTTTTGAAGCAGATTCATACGTCACTCAGCTGCATGGGGTTAATCCAGTCTATTTTAAGAAACCACCTTCCAGTTGGTATCCTTTAATAAAAGTATAGCCACAGATAAATAGAAGTTTAAAGCTGAGGGAAAGGTGTGGCTTATAAACCATCTTCTTAGAGGATCAAAAAGACATCATGTGTGAAAATGCTTTATAAACTGAAAAATCCTCCCTAAAATTACTTTGTCTTATTTTGAAGACAGGACAACCTATGAGCAGAAAGATATGATTGTATTGATAGATAGCTGCATAATCAAATTTAGTGCTTTCATGAAAAGTTTTAATCACAAAGTTTGTGAGTTCCATGACTTCTGTTTGGAATGCTTTTTTTTTTTTAATTAAGAATTCAGGACTTAGAGCAATACATGATGATACTTCAAACAAAGGTTGTCAACACAGAGACACTTCTGGATAGGAGTTCCCACAGCTAATACATTTTACAGATCAGATACACACATTTTGTCAAGGTGTTTTCCTTGGGTAAAATGAAGGCATAATATAAAGTGTTGTATCATATTTTGATACCAGACATTTCCCAATGCTTTTGTCTAGGAGTACCTGATATCCAAAAACAGAAAGGCATACATGGCTTCCCAGTATGGGACCATCCCCCTTCCATGTCTGACTTCAAGGATCCCTAAGCTGAAAGAGCCACACAGTATAAGAAGCAAGGGCCAGGTCTCCTTCCCACATGAGATCACACAGAGGGGCACAGTAGAGAGACAGAACTACCAACTAGGTTGGTCCCAGTCCAGGAGCTCCATGTTCCCATGGTAGTGAAGCTGAGAAGCATCTCTGCCTCCACCTTGGAGCCTATCAGTGGGGCTCACATGTTTGTACAAGGATTTGAAATGATCGTTTGTTCATTCTGGATATCCTCACATCACCCTCAACTGTTAGGATACCTGAGACTGCACAAAAACTTACCTGTGCCACAGGGAAAAGGTCAAAGTGGCCTGGATAATAAGTGGAATCTGCAGAGTCCTGGGCCCCACTGGGATGTTGGCTGAGCCCACCATACTCTCTCACACCTCCTCCTACATGGCCTGACTGCCTCTGGCCCTCTCCACATACTGTAGGATTCTGTGGTCTTAATGCATTCCAGGCCCTCCACTAAAATCGTCTTTCATGTCTGCTATAGTGCCTCTCAGCTGTTTATGATAGGTTAAAGAAGGATCAGGGTGTAAATAAGTCAAGAGAGAAGCTGAAAAACTCAAAATGAGCCCGGCACGGTGGCACATGCCTGTAATCCCTGCGACTCAGGAGGCAGAGGCAACAGTATCACAAGTTTGAGGCCAGAGGCAGCCTGTGTAACTTAGTGAGACCCTGTCTCAAAGACAAAAAATAAAAACGCGGTTGGGGATGCAGCTCAGAGGTAGCATGCTGGTCCTGAGTTCAACACCCCACCCCACCCCAGTACTGCAAAAAAAAGAAAGAAAGAAAGGAAGGAAGGAAGGAAGGAAGGAAGGAAGGAAGGGCGAGCTCAGAAAGGAAACAAGAAGGAAGTTCAGCAAGGTTGACTTTACTCATGCCTAAGAAATAAATGAAATGTCCTATTGTAATTTTGCCTCTTTGTAGCTTCTCCACAGTTTTAACCATGGACATTGGCAAAATAGGAGGAAATGGGTAAGAATTTACTGTGATTTTCAAGTTATCAAATGAACATGAAATGTAAGACAATCCTCACATTTTAAACAGTGAAGCTGAAATACAGGACACTTTAGTGACTGAAGATGCCAGGTGTCCACTGTCTTGTGTTCCAGTTCTTGGTCCCCTTTTTATTTGTTTTCTTTTAGAATGTGATGATGCTGAGGATGCAAAATGCCCCTTATTTGAGTTCTTTCAAAAGCTGTTGATAGCAACTGTCAGCACATCAGCTGCCCTCACCTTCCGTGTTAGACTTTGCCTGATATCTGCCAAGCTAAAGTGTGGTACACTGATATCAAAAATCAAGTGGCAGAACTGGAATTGACTTTAATTCTTTACCTCACCTAGGAGAATGTCCACCTACACATTTACTTGCATGATTCTCTCCAATTTTAATAACCGAAGGAAAAGACTGCAGTCAGCTGGTTCCATATCATATTGGTACATCTTAAACAAATGATAATTTCTATAACTTCAGATGTGTCCTGATTTACCTCCCATGCTCATGAGAGGGAGAAAAGTGGTTAATATAGAGCACAAATGCCACTAGAGAGCAAATCTCTCTCTCTCAGTGTGGAGCTTAGGAAAAACATACATTCGCATACTGTTTATTATACTTCAGAATTTTTTTTAAAAAGTTTTCTGTGGGGAAAATTTTTCTAGCTGTATTTAGAGAGTGACCTGAGATGTGGGAAAGTTGTCTATTGCTTGTGTTATTTTTTTCACCCACTTTTGAATTCTTTGAGGCTCCATTTCCCCTGAGTTAGGCAGAGATTGCCACCCACCTTGGCTCTTCCTGCCTCTGCCAGGACAGAACTTCTTTGTTGTTTTATCTAATCAGATTCAGAGGTCCTGCTATGGTTGGCCCACTTGGACTTTTCTAGGAGGTTATATTTCTTATTTCCCAGGCTTTGGAAGAACTAAAAATAACTGGGTGAAAATCTGAAAGGCAAAGCTACTCTATCTGCCAGCATTATGAGGAGATAGGATCAGGCTTAACCAAAACAGAGAATAGCTCTGTTCTTTTGTGACAATTAAAGCAAACTTGTATCTGATGCCAGTTTGGAGGCTAGAGCCTCCGTTTGGTTTATGACCATATTTAACATATTTATTTTTTCTAAGTTCTGTCCTTTAGAATATTCATTTTAGTACCTATGCTTCCATGACCATCTTAAAAATGAAATTTTCCTGGGATCACGTTGGCCTTTGCCTTTGTGCATCTAATATATTTTTTAAACTAGTTGATTTTAAAAGGCCACTATTACCACTTGTCTACTTACAGCCACTTTCTATATTTTATTCTTACACCAATTCTTTTACTGTTCCGTGTAGAATCTCATAAAGAAATTTGAACAGTATAGATCCCGAAGACTCATTATGAAGGATTTGCTAATCAAGACAAGCAGTCTTCTGGCAGAAACTTCTGTCTCTGTGTTTTCTAAAGGTGGATTATGTCCATGAAACATGGGTGAGGGAACATCTGTCATACATGAAAGATAAAATATATCTGGCTTTGCTTTTTTTATGTTTTATTTTTTAGGGCCGTAAAAATTAAAGAGACTAAGTCAGGGGAAAAAGTTCAAAAAAGGAGTTTGTAATCATTAACTTTGCTAGGGCGTCAGAGGAGATATAGGATTTCAGCTCTGAACTTACAAATATGTGAAACTAGAGATTATGAAAATAAATATTTAGCCATATTCCTAGTTTTCTTTCTGTAAAGGTTAACAGTTTCATACTGAATTAAAAGCAAACAAACAGTGGAGAATTAAGAACTTTGTTCAAACTGCTTTTATTCTGTCATGTTCACAGTAATAATCCTGTTTTATAAAACTAAACAATAAAAAAGATATGACTGTCTAGGATAATACTTAAAAGCACTATCATCATTAAAAACCATTTATATGCAACATAGAAATTTTAATAAGTTATAACATGAATATAGATATACATATATATCACATAAACATAAATAGTAAGTTCAGTTTGGTCATCAGGTTTGGTAGACAACAAGTTTCCTATGTCTGAGCTAAATCCCAGTCAAGTCACAATAATAAAATTGACTTAAATGAAGGATGGGAGAACAATAAGACTGTCACTGTATAAGAATCAAAAGGATATTATTTCTAACATCTTTTGAGCTTCCCACATTAGATCACAAAAATCATTGGTAGAGACTCTGTGTTCTCTGTAGTTTTGCAAACATTTTTCCAGTTCTCACTGTTTAAGCTGATTAGGGCAAGGATGATGTATACTCTAGTTGTATCTCTCCTCCAGGGCCTATCAGTTACTAGCACAAATTATTTTTGAGTAAATGAATGAAGGAATGAATAGATGAAGATCCTGAGAAGGGATAGCCTCATTTCCAGCAATATTTTAGGCTAGAAACATGAAAGCCAGGCAAAACTTTTTGTTAGCATTGACATTTTACTTTCCTTCTCACTCTAAAATACCTTCCCAATTTAAAATTCTGCAAAAAATGAAATAGAAAACTTAAGCCATTTATCTGCAAAACAGAAAGTCCTCTGTTACTAAATAGTCATTCCAGGCAAAATTTTGTTTAAATGAAAGAAAGAATGAATAATTATCAAGGAATAGGAAATTGCTTTGTGGAACTTTCTGTATGTGATAGAAGGTGGGATAAAGAAAAGAGCATATGATATTAAAAAAACCCCAAGCAACTGACAAAACTTGAAAAATAAATATGGTCAACATCTCCATTATTTTGCTTGGTTCAGTAGTCCTAGTGCTTATTTTCATTTCAAAAGCTTGCTTTAATAAAAAAAATGCTTTTTAAGCATGAAGTTTGTTTCCATCATGTTGGTGTTTAGGGACAAAAAGCACAAACATTTTTGCAAAATATTTCCCAAGGCCTACACTGCTCACAATTTGTTGGTTAGGAATATTTTGAAAATGTTTTATGGATTCTAATCATTTTGAAATGAGCTATTGTACACACTATTAAATTTTTTAAAAAAATAAATGCTTTATCTCCACAGTAAAGAGAAAATATAGCTCCCAAACATAGTAAACAAATTCACACATTCAGCGTTTTTCTCTTTTGTGTGTATGCATATATCCTTTCCATAAAACATGTGTGCAACTACACAGAAGTTGATTGTGAATGGAAAAGATAAAGAGAGAAAGTAGAAGGACACTTTAGAAAGCACATCCTAAGGATTGAAGATGTAGCTGAGTGGTATAGCTCATGCCTAGCATGCATAAGGTAAGTTTGATCCCCAGCACTTCAAAAGAAAAAAGAAATATAAATAAAGGAAAGCATATGCTTAGTAGAACAATTTTAACTATCTAGGAGAATAGATCAGATCCACTTTCTTAATTATCTTTCAATTGCCTACTGCTGGCAAGTACATCAGCAGCACTATATCATATTTTAACAATTCTGAGAGATAAACATTACTGTTACTTCTATATTACAGAAAAATTAATGCTCAGGAGGTGAAATAACTTAAACCTTAAGCCATACTGCTATAAATAACATAAATATGATTTTAACCTTGTTCTGGTGACAGAGACATTGTTCTTTCCAAAACAGGCCATTGGTCTTTAAACTGTATTCCATGTTTAAGGGCATCTTTGGCTGGATAATGATGATTTAGATATCCCCCATACCCCTCACCCCTCACACACAAACACACTTTTATAAACATAACTATTTGAGTCCACTTATTTAGTTTTGTTTCATGTCAAAGTGAGGGAAAGTATAAGAAAGTATAGATGGAAGAGTTGCAATGGTATTCATTCCCATCTTGATCTGTAGTCTGGATGTCTTCAAAAGGCAATAGCCAAAGGCAGATGGAAATGTTTGAATGGGCTTTGAACTGTGAAGAAAAGTGTGTCAGAGTGTAGGAGAGAAGCACTTCATGCCTATTGTGTTGGGCACACAGATAGTTCTGACACTCCAGTTTAGGAAGATTTGAAAGTATACCAGACACCAGTGTTTTCATGATGGGCAATGGCATCTGTGAACTTCCTCAGTAATGTTTTGCAAACAAGTACCAGAAACAAACAGGGTGGGCCAGGGCATCAAAAGAGGAACAAGGCAGTCCCCTTGTACATATTAATGCAGTTCAGTGTGATATTTTCATATGTATGTATAATGGCCTATGCACGTTTCTCCTAGAACACTTCCTTTTCTATTTTTTCTATGAATTGAGGATCCATACGTGTCATTTAAAAAAATAATCTGTTGCTTAAAAGTGTAAATTACAAAATGAAACCATAGTACCTCTCTTTTCTCCAATTAAAATTGAGTTTGAATATATCATCACAAGTTATATAACAAAAATACCAGTAATGGATGAAAGAAATTATAGAGTAGCTTTGAGAGTGATTGCTAATGAGTCTTGAGTTTTCTCCTTAGCTGGTTCTGTATCTGTAACTCTCAAAGGTGTTTCATTTATTCTGACTACCAAAAAGACAGTCTATATCTTTCCATCTCTTACTTCTCTGCTAAAATTCAGCTATTTCATATATAACTATGTACTGAACACCCTTGCACCTTGAATTCAACAATTCAATATATCCAAAACCTCTTTAGCTTAGTTGGTCAATGACTGCATCATTTATCTATCTATCCATCCATCTATCCATCCATCCATCTATGTATCTAAGCTAGAAACTTCAAAACTTTCACCAACTTTTCTCTATATTCCACTCTATAGTCCACCCATACCAACATATTTTCTTCTGAGCAATCTCATAAATTGTGTTTATCTTTTTCTTCCTCACTACCCCATTATTTTTAAACCTACATTATATCTTGTCTGACCAGTATGATAGTCTCCTACCTAAACTTCTTGTTGTTTCCCTACTCCCTATCAATCTCAACACCTACAACAGAATTATTTTTTAAGCAAAAGTATGGTAATGTCATTACTATGTTTTAAAGCATTCAATATGAAAAAAATTATTTAACATGGCATATGAGACCCTTCAGACACTATTTTTTCCAACTCAAATGGGAGCATCTATTGATTTACATGGGATGATTAATAAATAGTATTACTGAAAAAGTAGAAAATGAATATAAATAGATTGTTATTGTTACGCACTGTTGAGTTAGTCCTGACTCATAGTGACCCTATGTATAATACAACAAAATACTCCCTGTACTATGCCCATAATCTTTTTTATATTAAAGGCCATTGTTGAGCCACGGTGTCAATGTAACTAGTTGAGCTTCTTCCTCCTTTTCATTGACCTGCCACTCTCCCAAACATGATATCCTCCTCCAGGGATTGGTCCTTCCTGACAACATGTCCAAAATACATCAGAAACAGTGTAATCATCCTTGCTTTCAAGGAGCACTCTTGTTGTACTTCTAAGATGGACTGGTCTTTTGGCAGGCCATAGTATACTCAATACTCATCTCCAGCACTATAATTCAAAAGCATCAATTCTCCTGTCTTCCTTACTAACATTTTACTTTAACAACCATATGATTCAACTGAAAATATCATAGTGTATGTGAAGTGCATTTTGTCTTCAATATGACATCTTCACTTTTCAACACTTAAAGTGTTAAAGAGGTCTTTTGCAACAACTTTTCTCAGTGCAATGTGTCTTTTGATTTTTTGACTGCTGCTTCCATGGGTGTTCATAGTAGAACCAAGTAAAGCAAAATGTTTGACAACCTCAGTCTTTTCTGCACTTATGAAGCTGAGCACTGACCCAGTTGTAAGGATTTTTGTTTTGTTGATGTTGAGGCACAATCAATACTGAAAGCTGTGTTCTTTTATCTTCATCAGTAAATGTTTCAAATCCTCTTCACTTTCAGCAAGCACAGTTGTGTCACCTGCATAACATAGGTTGTTAATGAGTCTTCCTCCAATCAAATGTGGTATTCTTTTTCACAAAGTCCAGATTCTTGGATTATTTGCTCAGCATAGAGATTGAAGAGGTACTGTTAAAGGATACAAGTGTGACACACACCTTTCCTGACTTTAAACCAGACACTGTTTCCTTGTTTTGTTTGAACAACTGTCTCCTAGTGCCTGTACATATTCCTCATAAGTACAATTAAGTGCTCTGATATTCCCATTCTTCACAATGTAATCCATAATTTGTTGTGACCCACACAATCAAATGCCTTTGCATAGTCAATAAATCATACATAGACATCTTTCTGGTATTCTGTGCTTTTAGCCAAAATCCATCTGACAACAGCAATGATGTTCCTGATTCCACACCCTCTTCTGAATCTGGCTTGATTTTCTATCAGCTCCCTGTCAATATACTGCTACAGTCACTTTTTAATGATCTGAAGCATAATTTGACTTATAATTGACCACTAATAATTGGAATGTGGAATGTATATTGTATGAATCAAAGGAAATTAGAAATCATCAAATGGGAAATTAGACATATAACATTGACATTCTAGGCACCAGTGAGCTAAAATGGACTGGTATTGGCCATTCTGAATCAGATAATCATATGGTTTACTACACCAGGAATGAAAAATTAAGGAGAAATGGAGTTGCATTCATCATCAAAAAAGACATTTCGAGATCTGTCCTGAAGTACAATGTTATCAGTGATAGAATAATACCCATATGCCTCCTGGAAAGACCAATTGATATGACTATTATTCAAATTTACTCACCCATCACTAAGGCCACAAATGAAGAAAGGGAAGATTGTGACCAACTTCTACAACCTGAAATCGATCAAACATGCAATCAGGATGCACTGATAATTACTGCTGATTGGAATGCAAAAGTTGGAAACAAAGAAGAAGGCTCAGTAGTTGGAAAATATGGCTTTAGTGGGAGAAATAAGGCTGGAGATCACAAGATAGAATTTTGTCAGGCCAATGACTCTTTCAGTGCAAATAGACTTTTTTTTACCAACATAAATGGTGACTACACTCATGGAATTCACCAGATGAAACATAAAGGATCCAAACTGACATTTGTGGAAAGTGACAATGGACAATCTCAATATCAGAAGGCAGAACAAGACCAGGTGCTGGTTGTGAATCAGACATCAACTGTTCATATGCAGGTTCAAATTGAAACTGAAAAAAAAAATAAAAATAAAACAAGTGTACGAGAGCCAAGGTATGACCTTGGGTATATCCTATCTG
The DNA here is from genome assembly GCA_007922755.1 of Pedetes capensis. Taxonomy (NCBI): domain Eukaryota; kingdom Metazoa; phylum Chordata; class Mammalia; order Rodentia; family Pedetidae; genus Pedetes; species Pedetes capensis. Next base: position 17,839 of record VMDO01010608.1, on the reverse strand, counting down.
AGTTCAGAGACTATTTCAAGGACATATTTGATAGATTAGGCACTAATAATCAACCAGATGAGTTGTGGTATGACATCAAAGACATCATTCATGAGGAAAGCAGATCATTATTAAAAAGACAGGAACAAAACAAGACCAAATTCCATATCAAAAGAGGCTCTGAAACTTGCCCTTGAATATCAAACAGCTAAAATAAAAGGAACACATGATGAAGTTAAAGAACTAAATGGAAGATTTCAAAGGTTAGCTCAAGAAGACAAAATCAAATATTATAATGCCACATGCAAAGAACTGGAGATAGAGAACCAAAAATGAAGAAAATGTTCTGCTTTTCTCAAGCTTAAGAAACTGGAGAAAAAATTCAAGCCTCCAGAAGCAATAGTGAAGGATTCTACAGGGAAGATATTAAATGACACAGCAAACTTCAAAAGAAGATGTAAGGAATACATAGAGTCATTATACCAAAAAGAATTAGTAAATGATCAACCATTTCAAGGGTTGGCATATGATCAGGAACCAATGGTACTAAGGGAAGAAGTAGAAGATGTCTTGAAGGCATTGGCAAAACACAAGGCTCCAAGAATTGATGGAATACAAACAAGCAAATGCAACACTGGAGGTGCTCACTTGTTTATGTCAACAGATTTGGAACACAGCTACCTGGTCAACTGACTGGAAGAGATCTGTATTTATGCTTATTTCTAAGACATACTGAATAGAGAAGTTATCAAATTATATATTAATATATTCTTATTAATAGCTTACAAATATCTTGGGAAGGTTGGAAAATCAAATTTCAAAAATACAAAATAAAAAGAAGACTAGCCAGAAAAACCACATCCAAAAGAAATCTACAGACCCAAAACAGTTAAGACCACCATTACTACCACCATAGAACTACGGCCTTGTGGTTTGGTACCACTACTGCTGCCTTCCCTGCACACAATCTCTAGACTAATGGCCCTTCACCACCACCACTGCCCCTGGAAATTACAACCCCAATGACACTGTAAACACCAGAGGAGTCTCTCTCAATTTGTTTTTCTGTTTCCCTTGCTCCATTAGACAGGCAGATCTGAAGGTGTACCCCTTGCCTAGAAAAAGTAGAGTAGATTTACAAACAAGAGGGAGATTTTTCAACTTCATAGAGAGAGGCTGGTCATAAAAAGTAGAATCAGATTCTGGACAACACCAAAATTGACAGTACTGTAACCAATGCATCAGCTATTCAGGCTATGCAATTTTCTCCAAATAAAACACACTCCTTTTTCCCCCTTTAAACATGAAAAGATAGCTTCCTATTTTCTAATAAGGGTGCATCTATCTACCCCTGCTCTAATGCTGAATCCTCTGTGACACATTGGTTGGTATCTCTTGGCAGAGCTGGTATATCTTTTGTTTGCGAACACAGCACTTGACTATAACATTGCTCACAGTATGTTCTTTTATTTCATCTCAGAACAATGTTTGCCATCTGAACAATAAGTTACTCTTGGCAGGGACTACACCTTTTTATCTTTGTGCCTTCAGAGCCAAGCATGGTGCCTAGGACAAAATATGTCCTCAGTAAAGTATGGTATTTTTTTTAACTATCCTTGGAAAAATGCATTGGAGTCTGTAGGTGAACCCTACAAACACTTGCCTCTACTGTCAATAGCAGAGGCAAAATCTTCCTTTTGCCCAGTGACAGAGCCTGATGGTTCCCTGAACCTCACAAGACTAATGGAAGCCAGAAGGTGCTCCTGGCATGAACATTAACCCTTAGCCTCATAATCAGCATCTCTCAACTCTGTTCTTTGTCCTAACATTCATTATGATATGGCCTTTGGCATACTGCCAATGTTACATCTATAGTAAAGCTTATGTACAATTATTATTGGCTAAACTAGTTAAAAACTGGTAGTGCAGCAATCTTATGAATTGTTGTTGTTAGGTGCTGTTAAGTCAGGTTCAACTCATAATGACCCTCATAAGATTTTCTATGGTGATTGTTCTTGGGGGGAGATGCTTTGGGAGTTAATTGTAATTTCCTTCTCCCATTTTTGAGGTGCTGAGGATTGAAACTGGGTCCTCAGAGAGTGCAGAGTAGTGCTCTACAAACTGAGCTGAACCCCAGCCCATGCATCTTGTGAACAGTTTTCCAATATTTCACAGAAAAAGTTTAAAGCAATTTCAAAAGTGCTCAAATGCTGTTGGATAATACTCATACAGAGTAAAATTGATATTATCCTCCTTGTGTTATGAAGGATTAAAGAGCCCATTATCTCTACCCGTATTTCACAGTGAAAATGAGAGAAAAATTTGACCTCTAAAATAATATTCCCCAATATGTCAGTATAACAGCACAGAGATATGATTATTTTCAGCATATTGTCAAATTTCTAAAACAACTAATTATATGGCAAGTATTGAATTTCATGATTAATATGAATGAAAAGTAGCATAAAATTGACAAAAGTAATACTAATCAGTAGGTCACTAGAATTATTTGTGGGTAATGTTCATTGCATTGGTCTTCGGAGTGAGATTTGTTTTCTTTCATTGAGACAGAGTGTTTGCTGTATAGCTCAGGCTGCTCTGGAAATCACCACATAGCTTGGGCTGCCCTTGAATTCATTAGCCTCCTGCTTCAACTTCCCAAGTGCTGGGATTACAGGTGTGCACCACCTCACTCAGCTAGTGGTGAGACCTTTAAAGCAATACTTGTTTTCAACTAACATGATTGTTAGTTATCAGCAGGCTACCTCTTACAAGTGGCTGGTATTTCGCTTGGTTAGTAGAGTGATTCTCTGTCGTCTCTGAGGTCCCTGGTTTGATTCCCAGAATGACAAAAATGGGAGAATGATGTGGCATTCCACTCCTGAAGCAATTCCTAAACAATCAGTCATTGAAAACCCTATGAGGGTCTCTATGAGTTGAACATGACTCAACAGCACCTAATAACAAAAACTTCTTACATGCCTTCAGCCATACCACTGGGTGTCCAAACTGTCAGATTCTCAGAAGCTAAGCAGCATCAGGCCTGGTTAGTACTTGGATGGGAGACCTCCTGGGAACACCAGGTGCTGTAGGCTTGGGAGAAGTACTCGGCAACCTGTGCCCAAAAACCAATCTGTTATTGCAAACTATGAATAGCAGAGAAGCACTAACAATACTGTTTCAACACTATGAGTCAGATACCAACTCAACAGCACTTAACAACAACACCTCTTATGTGCCTCTAGGCATCTGAGAGCAGTGAGCATGGTATTTATTCTACTGTTGTTGTTGTTGTTGTTAGGTGCCGGCGAGTCGGTATCCGACTCATAGCGACCCTCTGTACAACAGGGGAAACACTATTGTCAGTGCTTCTCTGCTGTGCATAGGGTTTTCAATGGCAGATTGATTTTTGGGAGGGGGTTGCCAGGTCCTTCTCCCAAGCCTGCAGCACCTGGTGTTCCCAGGCGGTCTCCCATCCAGGTACTAACCA
>VMDO01010608.1:0-14270 GCA_007922755.1 Pedetes capensis | reverse complement strand
GGATTCCACAGGACTATGGCTGCAGGCCATTTATTCTACTAGCATGTGCCAAACATGCTAAAGGAAATTAAACTGAAATAGTTAACTTTGGAAAGAGAAATGATACAATATTTGAAATGGGAGATGTGTGTGGAAATAATTATGCCTAAATTCAAGAGGAAATGTTATTGTTGTATAGCTCATTTTTACATAAACTTATTGTTTCATTGTGCAATTTACAGCTTTCATCAGTGTGCCTGGAAAACTTTGTCACTGAATCCTCAGAAATTTAATTAGGTAGAATTTTTAAACCTGGGTTTTGAGAAACTTTACATTCCATATAATCTTGCTTGGGTTCTATCTTAACACATCTTACTAATGCAAGTATAAACAGTATTTTTATGGAAATACTGAAGTGTATTATTTACTCCTTTGCTTACTACTATCTCTAAACTGGATTCTCATCTCCACCCTGGGCCCCTGACTTTGGTCCAGTACACCAAAAATTCAAATAGTACACAGTTTACAGCCTTAGGAAGAAATATTTGATTCACCATGACTTAGATAAAGAAACAACAATGGAATGAAGAATTTTGTTATAAGTATCAATTTACATTTCTACCATTTTTATTTTTATATTTATTTTACTATTAGAGTGTTGCTACTTCGGACCCTTTCACAAGAGGAAATCTTTATTTCAAACACAAACAACCTGCTTTATTTTCATGTACCATATAAATATCCTTATAAGTTTGCTGATATTATTCCCTATTCTAGATTTTTTTAAAATATAAAACTCCCACATTAGAGAATAGGCATAAACATGAGAGTGAAGCCCTATTGATAATAACTTTCCATATAAAGCAGCTAAAGTAAAAGGAAGACATGATGAAGTTAAAGAACTAAACAGAAGATTTCAAGAGGCAGCTAGAGAAGATAAAATCAAATATTATAATATGTGTAAAGAGCTAGAGATAGAAAACCAAAAGTGAAGAACATGTTCTATTCTCATACTTAAGTAACTGAAGAAAAAATTCAAGCCTTGAACAGCAATAGTGAAGGACTCTATGGATAAAAATATTAAACAATGCAGGAAACATCAAAAGAAGATGGAATGAATATGCAGAATCATTATACCAAAAAGAATTGGTGGATGACCAACCATTTCAAAAGGTTGCATATGAACAGGAACCAATGGTACCAAAGGAGGAACTGGAAGTTACTTTGAAAGAATTGACAAAAAACAAGATTCCAGGAATTGGTGAAATACCAATTGAGATGTTTCAACAAAGAGATGTAGTACTGGAGTTTCTAACTTGTTTATGATAAAAGATTTGAAAAACACTTACCTGGCAAACTCTATGGAGGAGATCCATATTTGTGGCTATTCCCAAGAAACTTAACTCAACTGAATGTGGAAATTATTGAACAATATTGTTAATATCACACACAAGTAAAATGTTGCTAGAGATCATTCAAAAGTGACTGCAGCAGTATATAGACAGGGAAATGTTGGGAAATCAAGCTGGATTCAGAAGAGGGAGTAGAACCTGGGACATCATTGTTGATGTCAGGTGGATTTTGGCCAAAAGCACAGAATACCAGACAGATGTCTATTTATGTTTCATTGGTTATGCAAAGGCATTTGACTTTGTGGATAACAACAAGTTATGGATAACATTGCCAAGAATGGGAAAGCAGAGCTCCTAATTATACTCATGAGGAATTATTACATGGACCAGGAGGAGGTTGTTCAAACCAAACAAGGAAATACTATCTGGTTTACAGTCAAGAAAGATATGTGTCAAGGCTGTATCCTTATACCGTACCCCTTCAATCTCTATGCTGAACAAATAATCTGAGAAGCTAGACTTTATGAAGAATAACATGGCATCTTGGTTGGAGGAAGACTCATTAACAATCTGTATTATGCAAATGACACAACTGTGCTTGCTGAAAGTGAAGAGGATTTGAAGCATTTACTGATGAAAATCAAAGCACACAGCCTTCAGTATGGATTGTGCCTCAATGTCAACAAAATAGGAATAGAAATCCTTACAACTGGGTCGGTTTGAAGCTTCAAATATAAGGAGATTTAATTTTATCTCCAATAATTTATTCCTTTAAAATAAGTCTCAGGCAAAAATAACAAATTGTAAGCCAGGATAATAAATGTTTTGGTGTTTCACATATTAGTCAATGCTTTCATTGTTTCTAGCTTCAAAATGATTACATGTTCATTAGGGCTAAGTAAGCCCAGATAATTTTGATATATGTCTCATGCATTTTTTCTATGAAATTATGTAGAAATATTTGATAAAATTGGAATTACAATTCTAAATTTGATATTTGAAACTGTATTGTATTCTAAGATTTCAGTCTATAAGACTGGGGGACTTTAAAAAAAATAGTCTTTTGTACTTGAAAAGTGGCCAGAACTAAAAATGTAAAACAAGCTCAGATTAACATTATAGTCTGGTTGTGTTCTCCAGACCTTAAAAGGCTGTTGAACTGAGCCAAAAATGTATAATTTTCTTCTAATATTAAGATGCTACAGTTCCAGTAGCCTATTCCTAAGGGGTTTTCATCCCATTTCCTGCTAGTTCCTGCCAACCCTGCCTCCCTGCCAGGGTGATTCACCAGGCTATGGCTCCACTGTAGGCAGGGCTGGGAGCTCTCAGACCTTCCAATCTAATCCTCCATGATGGTAGTAGACATCTTTGGTCCACCTATGTGCCACATCCCTCGTATTCAAACAAACCCACTAGATGTTTAGATTCAAACAAGGCATATTCATGACAGTGACATTTCTAAGCTCTATCAAATGGGATCCATATACACAGTTAAACCCTGGTGGGGACTCTTCCTTTGAAGGCTTTCTCCCCCAGCCAGCCATTGTCCTCTCCTTAGATTTACACAGAAACGTGTGCTTTAAAACTCAAAATTCAATTTTATAATGCTAACTTATGATTTTATTTTTTCTTTGTTGTGGTGTTCTTGTTAGATATTTTAAATAAAAACCTCACTTTGGCTCAATATAATCAAATTTATCTCCTTTAAAAGAGTATCAAGAGTCAGAAACTACTTCTAAGTATAGAGATCAGAGTCCCATGGATTTTATTCTCTTTTTAATAAAAATGAAGCATTAATATCTCTCTTCTTTGAGGGAAAAAGGATGGGAAAGGGGCATAAATCCTGTATCTTTACCTGTGTATTGCAAAGTTGCTTTTTAGCAGATGAGTATTGCCTAAATTGCTTGTTCAAACATGAGGAAGGACATGAAACTCTTGAAAAAGTTACTTGAACTCAGTTACATTAACTTATGAGAAAACTGTGGTAGAAAGACCAAGGCTTCTTCAAGAATGTTGAGTACAGATACTTTATACTGAAGGTCATCACGAATAGTCTTTCTTGCTTGACTCTAAGGAACTATATTCCAGAGCAGTAGTAAATTAGTAAGCTTTTGTAAAAAACATATTCTAAGCTCTTCAGTTGAAGCTTGGATTTAGCTCAGTTGGTAGAGCAGCTCTCTGCAGTCTCTAAGGTTCTCAGTTCAATTCCCAGCACCACATAAACGAGAGAAGGACATGGCAATCCCACTCCCAAGGCAATCCCCAAACAATCAGCTATTGAAAACTCTATAAGCATCGCTATGAGTTGGACACAACTTGATGGCACCTAACAACAACAACAAAAAGCTCTCAGTATTGAGACCCAAAATGAAAAAAATCCTTTTGATGCAGTATATATCCATATTGAAAGAATCAACTTATTCATCCATTTACTAGACCCTGGGAGGCAAGAGACCATGTAGATTAACTCCGAACAACTGCTGAGTGCACAGAAAAGATTCTACAACTCCCACATCACTCCTTGTACTATCTTGAAGACATTTAGTCATCACTGCTATCTCTGAAATTAGAGAAAGCAATAAAGGGTCAAAATGTGATTATGCTACTGGTGCCACGGTACATACCTGTAATCCCAGAAACTTGGTTGGCTGAGACAGGAAGATTGTGATTTCAAGGCCAGAGGCACCTGGCACAACTTGGTGAGAACTTGTCTCAAAGGAAAAAAAAATTAAGGGAGGGGCTAGGGTATAGTTCAGTGGTAGTGCACTTGTCTGGTAGGCACATAACCTGGGTTCAACTCCCAGGTAGTGCAAAAAAAGAGAGACAGAGAGAGAGAGAGAGAGAGAGAGAGAGAGAGAGAGAGACAGAGAGAGAGAGGATGGAAGGAAGGAAGGAAGGAAGGAAGGAAGGAAGGAAGGGAGGGAGGAAGGAAGGAAAAGAAAAGTTGTCACACTTGCCTAGAAATAATGTGAATGTCCATGCTCAGATGACAGAAAAATGTCTCTACCTAACACACAGAAGTGGGTTAGAAGCCCAGGTGTACATCAACACATGAATGGTTAAGGAAAATGTGGTATGTATATACGCCATGGAGTTTTATTCAACCTAAAAGAAGAGTAAAATTATGGCATTTGCTGGAAAATGGATAGAACTAGATATCATCATTTTAAGAGAAGTAAGCCAGACCCAGAGAAATAATCATTGCATGTTTTCTCCCCTGTGTGAATGTTAGACTTTAGTATATATTCAATATTAAAATATATAGGTCATAAAAGTAGAAGAGGCCTATGTAGCGAAAGATAATGGACTAAAGAGAAGGAGGAATGGACAAGAAGAAAGGGAAATGGGAGAAAGGAAAGAGAATATCACATATTTTTCCCTTAAGGCAAAATCAGGATTTTATATAGAGAGATAAAGATACATACAAAGAAGCCATGCAAGTAGAAGGGGAATCATTGGTGGGAACAGAAGAAATGAGGGAGGGTAATGGGAAGGATGATCATGAGCAGTATACACTTGTATGCATGTTTGGAAATGTCATAATGAAATCCATTAAGTTGTACACTAAAAAATTACTAATAAACTAAGATTATTGAGAAAAATAAAAAGAAGTAGGTTAGAAGGTGATGAAAGGTGAAGGGAGAAAAGGAAGCATCACCTCTTTACATATGATACACATTCAAGATGTACTAACATTTACAAAACCTTTAATTTAAGCTTGCTCCATTAGATAATGAAATTAAACCAAAAGACAATAAGGTCCATAGTTTCAACAACTACCTACTTTATGCAGAACAATGGCATGATACAAAAATTAATAATAATAATGATCTACCCTCAAAGAGTTTTTGATCTGGTACTAAAAAGGAAAAAGTAAGCAAATGTTAAATACATACAGACATACATAAACATATAACTTTTTCTACTGGAGATATAAGCAAAGAAAAATTATCATTTGCAACTTGAAGTATCAGGGAGTCCCTGAAGACTTGGGTGTGAGCAATAAATATTGGGAATAAATATGAATTGAATTGTTCTTTTGCTCCTTCTGCAGTTTTCTCAAAGTTAAATAGATTCTTTTAATAAGGTGGAATGAATGCTACTCTCAATATTCCTGATTATTTGATGTAGAATAATGCAGGTGGTGGATTATTCAGGATTTTCCTTCCTTTGGCTCTCACCCTTAGAACTAGTCCGTTGCTCATTAAAACCTCCTGCAGAGGGCAAACAAGGGAGGGGATGGAGATGAAATTCATTTTGGAACTTGTTAGAAGCATTGGTGAAAGGTTTGGTAGAATTGTAGAAACAATCTCTTTATACTTTTTCTTTCAAAGAAACCTTGTTTTCATCAGTGAGATTTATATGGTGACTAGAAAACATATGTGTGCTTTAACTTTCTGGGTAAAGGAGTTCTTCAAAGAAGAACTTACAAAAAGAATCAAAACTCTCTCCCATATCATATCAAATATTAATTTATATTTTTACTGTTAAAACTGATTACTCCACTAAAAACAAAACTGAGGAAAATGTATTTCAACTAACAGAATACATCAGTATTTGTATAGGTAGTAAAATCTGCTTTATGTCTAAACAACATGTTTTCTCATCAAAATGGATGGACCCTAAACATACCAATGAATTAAGCAAATATGGGCAACACAGGTCCAAAACTATCTTTTTAAATACCCCAAGAATTACTTTAGAATAGTTATTACTTTCAAGAAAGGAGCATGAATTAAAATAATAAAATCCCTGGTGAGGAGTGCTTGAATTCTAGATCCTGCAAAGAGCTAGCTCATCAGTGTCCCGGACTGCATCCTTCCATCATTGTAGGCAAAGGTAGTGACTTGGGACAAGAACAGGCTGCCTCTAGGAGCAGTATGGATGTTTCCAAAAACTAAATTTTGACTTTTTACTTTAAAAGTTCCCCTATTTAGTCACAGAACTGGCTTTGTTGTTGCTGTTCTTGTTATTCTTGTTTACTAAGGCTTATTTGATAACTGTGACGTTTCCTGGAGCTCCAAGAGAAAAAAAAAAGATGTCTTTTCATATTCTCCATATTGGAATAGAATGTGGGCTGGGATTTAGCTCAGTTGGCAGAGAGCTGCTCTGCAGTCTCTGAGATCCCAGGTTTCATTTCCAGCACCACAAAAATGGGAGAAGGATGTGGCAATCTACTCCCAAGGCAATCCCAAAACAATCAGCCATTGAAAACCCTATGAGGGTCACTATGAATCAGACCCAACCCAATGGCACCTAACAACAACAGCAACAACAACAACAACAACAACATTGGAATAGAATAATAATAGCCATCAAATCATTTTTTACCACATTGTAGGATGTGCTTCACAAAAAACAACAATGCAATCACTGCAGCATTATTATGTACAAGGCACTGTTCATAATTTTATGTTTTAGTTCCTTTAGATCTCACAATGTTATGGTGTAGATGCTATTGTACTTGTTACATCAATGAGGAATTTGGAATAGTCTCACATTTCAATCTAATCTTTTTTCATAACTCAAATGTAGTTTCTCTTCACTAGTCTCTGGTCCTACAGGGGTTCCTTTTTGTCCACTGGTGGCTCTTTAGGCTGGGCAGAGCATATCTAGTAAGACCTAACACTGTGGAGAGAAAGAAAGAGAAGGAGAGACAGAGAGTGAGTGAGAGAGAGAGCGAGAGCAAGCATGTGCAAGTGAGCAGATGACAGGTACTGGAAACTCGGCACTTCAACTGTAGCAGAAAGGATTCTGATTTTCCAGTATCAACTCTTGTGCCACAATATTTTTTATCCCCAATTTTTAAAATAATTGTGGTAAAATACATACAACATGAAGTTTACCATGTTAACCATTTTTAAGTGTACAGCTTAGTATCTTAAGTACATTCACATGGCTATGCAATCTCCAGAAATCTCTTCATCTCACAAAACTGAAACTCTGCACTCATTTAATAACTTCCCATTCTCTCCCATCCCTAGTCCCTAGAAACCACCATTCTACCCTCTGTCTTTATAAATTTCAATACTCTAGATACCTCGTACAAGTGACATCACACAGTATTTGTCCCTTTGGACTCAGTCCACGTATCACAGTATTTTTGAAACCATAACAAATCTTTCTGATGCAAAATATTAATAATCATTTTATTAGGTATTAAATTATTGTACAAAAAAGAGCAGTGACAATGGATGACTGTGTTTTTTAAAACCCAAATGCAAACTATTTTAACTTACTTGGATTTCACATTTTTAATAAATTTTATCTAAACCAAGGGAAGTTTTAAATAAATACATACTACTTATGACTTAACCAAAATGTTTTTCAATAGTAATAGTTAAAAGATGATTTATTATTATAAAGAGGATAATTAACACATTTAGAATCATCTATCAGATGAAAAGTTTGAGACACATTTTACAATGCTTTATGAAGTATATGTTATGTTGGCTAAGAAATATATTCCATGATACTTCCAAGTTTTATTTCCTTTTTTACTAAAGAAAACTATTGTCTATGTTATTTATAAGCTCTGAAAACCCAACTAAAATTAAATACTGTGTTTATATTTCCTAGCCAAGTGGTCATCAATCCTTTGCATTTTAAATTTTATTCTTAAGATAAAAATTGAGAGTGCCAAGTCAAAGAATAGCTGATGTTCTTGTAACCTACTAGATAATCTCATTCCTAAAAATTATTTTCTCATTTATAAATGATAGTAAATAGCTTGTAATTTTTTCCCTTTTTTTTAAACAAGCCTTCTAGGAAGTTATAGCTTCAGTTTTGAACATCAGTTTATTTTCAACAAAGCTCAAATTTTGCTCTACATTATCCTTTCATGACCTCTGATGGTGAAAGTATAAACTGACATTACAAATACCACCAACAAAAAAGAACCCATAAATTGTATTAAAGTTGTTACTAAAGAATCTTTACCTTCTTTCCATATTTAGCTACCTTGAGAATACAGCAGCGCCAATTACCCAACAATATGGAAATGTTAAGCAATTTCATACTAAAATGTAAAAGATGCCCTCTTGTTCACAGCTGTGTTTAAGTACATGAGTACTTCACATAGCAGAATGAACTTTTCAGTGATGTAGTGGCTTATAGCTTACTATGACTACTGGCTCTCAAATATAAATTAAATAAACAGTAAAGTTCAGATAAGTTGAAATAATCGTTTTAATTTCTAAAATCATAACTCTTCCTAAATCTCTGTATGTATGAATAATGAAGCATAATTGTGTGTTAGGGCCAGAATTATTTATTTATTTTTTCAATTTAATTCATGAGATTACAGTCTAGACCCAATTTTCTCCCAAGAACACTCCCTCACATTTAATTTATCTGGGAATATGATCCCACAAAACAGGAATAAAGAATCAGGAGAGTAAAAATAGGGAAGGAAGAGTTGCAACAAAAAATGTATTATTAAATTTTAGCAGCTGTAGTCAATCTGTGTTGTGTCAAAGATTTTCTGAGAAACCTTAATAAAATGTCTGGGAAAAAAGGACATAATTTCTCCTCATGGTGAAGGTGTCCCTGAGACTTTGACTGCTGCATAACCACTTGTAGGCTGCATGTGTGTGGCAGTTTGATGGGCATTCCACACTTCAATTACAGAAAAGTTACAGGGCTCATGCCCTGAACAGAAGTGAAGCACTCTCCAATTGGACCTGAGAGAAGCTGGTCAAAGTCTGTGAGAACTGGTCATTGAAACAGTGACTGCAGTAAGATAAAGAACCAAGAGGATGTGCAATGCATGAGATCTGATATAATAGGACCTTTGCACTACTCAGATTCATCTTTTCTGTCCACCAATCCAATCTGTCATAGAGACCCCTTTAAGGGGGTGGGCAGCCACAATCTCTGGAAAAATGTTTGTAGAATTCGCTGCAGTCGTTATTGCTACAGCTGGTTCTAAAATCTTGACTGATAAACATTATCTCTTTCTTCCACTACTTGTTCTAATTTCTTTCACCCTTGGCCAGCACCTCAGCTGATCTAAAGTTGTTTGCCTGGGAGTGACCCTGACCTTCTTTCTCTAAGTTGGCTTTGCCCTTATCAGGTTATTCTTGAATAATTGCCCATTCAGCATTATCACAAGGCACAAAAATACCATTTATTTATATGATGGTAGGGCATTTTCAGGAGCCTCCATTCAGTCTTCTTACCATGATGGCTCCACTAGAGAAATAGTCACAGATCCACTTTGGTCTCTGTGTGACATACTTGGGCTGGAATTCTAATTTTTACCCATTCTCCGTATGACCCCACTCTAAAAGAGGACCATGGTGGCTTTTCTTGTCTTCAGGTTTTAGTATCAGCTCATATATTTTATTCAAAAGTTTCAAAAAGTCTATTATTCTTTCCACAGTATAATGGTATCCTGATAAATGGCCATAGGTCCCCTGTGGAAAGATAGGGAGAATGTTCAGTTTATAATTATTCTTATGATATTATAGGGCTCTTAACCAAGGGCACACATCCTCCCTTTTAACCAATGAAATCTGAGTCTATGAAATTATGCAAATCTAGTACCTGGGCACAGGACCTGGGTTTTCCATTGTGATAGCTGATGTTAGTATTCTGATCACCAGACCACTTTTATAAACACACACACAAATCACCAAATCAGCTGTTATCTATCTCATCCCTCAAAACACTATGATGTGTTAGTCATTGCCATAGATTCCTGCAAGTCAAGTAGGCTGATTACTATGATATGAATTCTGCCCATTTCAGTAATTATAACCATCTTGCCTATGGCAATTCAGTATGGCTATATGGATTCTGCCATTCAGGCATCCCAAAATTCTACTGACACTAGAGAAACTATTTCCATAGAATCATCTTTTGTTAAAACCCCTGGCTATAGAGGACAGGAATTACCAAGTTTTTAAATAATGCTGACACTCTCCTCCTGAGTAAATTCCTTTCTTTTTTGTTGAAGACAATGTCTTTTGGGCCCACACATGGAAAAATGTTAGGTGATAGGTTCTAGATATTACATAAGAAATCCTTTTTCACATTCCCATCTCTGTAAGTTATCTAATGTCTTCCTTAATACTAGGCCAAAACAATTTCAGATTTTTGCCTCATTTTTCTATTGACCATTATCACATTGCAGGTTTTAAAGAAACATCCCAACAGAATATTCAGACCAGCTCAAGATGTCCTTGATAGGACATTGAATTCCAAGTCATGAGTGAATATTCCCATGGCAGTAAATTCTGCTTTATGCACCACTATTGTATTCCCTCTACCAGTCAACACTCTCAAAATCCACTCCTATGTGTAGTCCTCTGCTTTCTTTTGATAAATGTAGTCTTGGACCCACAATTCCTATAAACCATTTCTTCCCAGGGAAAGAATTGTATTTCCTTGATCAGGTGATTTGAAACCTGCCTGGAGTTACAATGAATGCTGGCACAATAGGTCTGAAGGCAGACAAGCATCATCTTGTGAGTTTCTTTCCTTATATTTGACACTCTAGGTTTTTCCAAGGTCTTCAGGAAGTAGAGGATAGTCTCCTTTAGTAAGGAGAAAGGGACAAGGTAGAGAGTTCAGGAAAATCTGAGAGTTCAAAATTCTGAGGCTTATTCTCCAAAATGCCCATACTGCATGTTCAGGAGTCCTCAGTTTTCTGCCAGAGTTCTCATATAGGACACCCAAAGAGGTGGTGCCTTCAGTCTCCTTTGCAGCTGTGCCTCTCTTACAACTTATTCCTGGGCCTGACTTTATTCAGACTCTCCTGCACTACAGAAAATGACAACATCAAATTCTAATAGAGACCACTGGTTTTTATGGTATTCCTTGAGTTTATTTTGGCTGAACCCAGCCAGTTGTCTTGTTTATTTCAAGGCACTTATAGCACTTAATAAAATCTAGCCATTCCATAATGGTTTTAGTTACCATTGCCACCATACCACTCAAATATAACAGGTAGAGTGTGTGTCAACCTTTCACCTTCCTCTTATATCTCTGCCCAACCAATTTCATGTGAGAATCTTAGTGATTGCATGCTGCTGGTTAATCCCACCTGCCTTTACCTATTAGCAGTGAGGTCTTTGATGCCATCTTAGTGGTGAGCTTCCAATTCCAAACTCTCATCCTAATGGACTGCTTTCTAGGGGTAATCTTAATATTATAAACATGAGGCACAGACCTAAATAAAAGTAATTTATTTGGGAATAGGTTGTCAAGTAGCAGAACTGATGAATAGGGAAAAGGGCCATAGAGAGGAGTGAAAGACAATACAGGAATGTTATCAAGCCATTGCTGTGAATAACTGGTTCTGAATCACACTGGATACCTCAATACTGTCTACTCCAGAACCAAAAGGAGAGGCATTTAGCTGGCCTTGGTTGCACATGCCTATAATCCCAGCACTTTGAAGCTGAGGCAGGAAGATTGATGAGAGTTTGAGGCTATCCTGGTCTACAAAGAGAGTTCCAAGCCAGCCTGGGCTACACAACAAGACACTATCTCCAAAAACAAAACAAAACAACAAAAAACAAAAACCAAAAACGGGGACACACTTAGTCATTAGCTCCATTCCCTACTGTCAAGTTTGTGCCCACAGACATTCAAGATCCCTACACAGTTAAGGTAAAAGTGTTGAATGCTGTGTGGTTCCCTAGAGGATATTAGAAGCCCCTAGAAACAGAAAGCAAGCGGTCCATGTGCAAGCTCAAGGCAGACAGGATGTTGACTCATATCTTTGTGAAGTGAGTCAAATCCTGAATGGAACTGATCTTAACACCAGTGGTTAAAGTAAAATATGAGGGCAAGATGATGTGAATGTAAGTGCAAAATTCTTCAACAGAACAGAGGAAAAAAATAAAGTATTAAGTATCAGAGCCTGAACTAATAAAATGATATATGTAATAAAATGATTCTATATATAGCCTCAGTCTGCTTAAGAGTACAAATTAGGACTGAAATAATACCTGTTTCCAGCTAGAAAAAAAAATACATTTATTTTTCTTTGTTAGGGTCTCTCAGCACACCAAAGGAATGGTATATTTTAAATCAAAACATTTAACTTAGAAAATATAAATACAACTTCAAATTTCCACTTTGTCAGCACATTTTAATATAGTAGACCTAAAAATTCTAAGCCTGCAGCAGCAGCACTGTGGCATCTGATCCCATCAGATCTCAGAAGCTAAACAGATTCGGGGGTGGTTAGTATTTGGATGGGAGACCGCCTGGGAACACCAGGTGCTATAGGTTTGGGAGAAGGACCTGGTAACCCACTGCCAAAAATCAATCCACCATTGAAAACCCTATGAATAGCAGAGAAGCATGACAATAGCATTTTGCCTATTGTACATAGGGTCACTATGAGTTGGACACCGAACTGACGGCACCTAACAACAACAACAACAAGAATTCTAAACTCCATTCAATAAATCAGTGATGTTAACACATACCCACCAGGAAAAAAATGTTTGAAAGCAAATATCCTCAATTTATAAATATTTGTTTGTGATGAATATATTTGTAGCAATTTGTCAAATTTGATTTATTAATTTTGAGACAGAAATAAATTGAAAAAGAGTTCTAATATCTTCTTCTTGCATCCAGTGGGACATCTTGCTCATCACCTAAAGTAGTCAAATACAACTTTGAAGACTCAGAAATAAAAAAGTAATTTTAGACTAACATTGTTACATAAGTATAGCATAATAATTTTCCAATAATTAGATGAGTTTAATCCACATTTAGATGTGCTAGAATTCACAATTATATATATACACAAAGGTGAATACATATTCATACTTAACTATACATAACTGTACATAACTATAAAGTTATGCCAGTAACTTTATACATACTACATTGATATATCAATATACATATATAAGTACACATATATAGATGTAAATATACATGTTGTCAGGTGTCTGACTTATAGTGACTGTCCATACAATAGGTGAAACACTATTATCCGTGTTTCTCTGCTGTTCTTAGGGTTTTCAATGGCTGATTGTTTCTTGGGAGTGGGTTGCTGGGTCCTTCTACCAAGCCTACAGCACCTGGTGTTCCCAGGAAGTCTCCTGTCCAAGTACTAACAAGGCTTGACTCTGCGTAACTTCTCAGATCTGATGGGATTGGACACCAGAGTGGCTGGGCTGCAGGCATAAATATACATATGTATAAAATGTATGGGCTGGGATTTAGCTCAGGTGGTAGAGTGCTGCGCTGCAGTCTCTGAGGTCTCTAGTTCAATTCCCAGCACCGCAAAAATGGGAGAAGGGCCTGGCAATCCACTCCCAAGGCAAACCCGATACAGTCGATATTGAAAACCCTATGAGGGTCACTATGAGTTGTATACTGACTCCACGGCACCTAACAACAACAACAACAATATAAATGTACAGATAAAATAGAAATTATATGATTATTTCAATTCATAACATGATCATCAGGGAGTAGGACCTGGCGAGCCACTCCCGAAACAAGTAGCCATTGAAAACCCTATGGATAGCAAAGAAACACTGTCAGATATAGTGCCAGAAAATGAGGCCCCCAGGATGGAAGGCACTCAAAAGACTACTGGGGAAGAGTTGCCTCCTCCAAGTAGAGTCTACTGTGATGAGGGGAATGGAGTAAAACCCCAGGGTGTTCAATGTGATGATGTGACAAGACTCAAAATGAGGAGGAACAACTGTAAACATCCATTAATAATTGGAACATGGAATGTACGTAGTATGAATCTAGGCAAATTAGAAATGGTTAAAAGAGAAATGGATCGCATAAACATTGACATTCTAGGCATCAGTGAGCTAAAATGGACCGGCATAGGCCATTTTGAGTCAGACAGTCATATGGTCTACTATGCTGGGAATGATAAACTAAAGAGAAATGGGGTTGCATTCATCATCAAAAAAGACATTTCAAGATCTGTCCTGAAATACAATGTTG
>VMDO01010607.1:23433-70949 GCA_007922755.1 Pedetes capensis | reverse complement strand
CTCTTTTCCGTTGACCTGCCACTCTTCCAAACATGATGTCCTTCTCCAGGGATTGTTCTCTCCTGACTACATGTCCGAAATATGTAAGACGCAGTTTGGCCATTTTTGCTTCCAAGGAGCACTCTGGTTGTACCTCTTCTAGGACAGATCTGTTGGTTCTTTTGGCAGTCCATGGTATATTCAATAGACATCTCCAGCATGTTTGTGTATATATATATGTATATGTACATATATATATATATACACATACATATATATATATATATATATATATATATATATATATATATCTGCAGCTGTAGCCCTGTGGCATCCAATCCTGTCAGATCTCAGAAGCTAAGCAGGGTCGGGCCTGGTTAGTACCTGGATGGGAGACCGCCTGGGAATACCAGAAGCTGTAGGCTTGGGAAAAGGACCTGGCAACCCCCACCCAAAAATCAGTCTGCCATTGAAAACCCTATGAACAGCAGAGAAGCACTGACCATAGTGTTTTGCCTGTTGTATGTAGGGTCACTATGAGTCGGATACCGACTCAACGGCACCTAACAACAACAACAACAACATACACACACACACACACACACACACACACACACACACATACACACGGGCCTGGGATTTAGCTCAGTTGGTAGAGCACTGCTCTGCAGTCTCTGAGGTCTCTAGTTCAATTCCCAGCCCCACAAAATGGGAGAAGGATGTGGCAACCCACTCCCAAGGCAATCCCGAAACAGTCAGCTATTGAAAACCCTATGAAGGTCGCTATGAGTCGGACTTGATTCGAAGGCACCTAACAACAACAACATACACACACACACACACACACACACACACAGTCTGGAGTTCACAGATGAGAGAAAAAGTGATATTTGTCTTTCTGAGGATGGCTTATTTTGCTTACAATGATGGTCTGGAGTCCCATCCATTTTTAAGCAGGTCTTTTTTTCTTTTTTGTGGTACTGGGGATTGAGCCCAAGGCTTTGCGCTTGCATGCTCTGCAAGTGCTGTACCACTGAGATGCACTCTAAGCCCACTTTTTTTTGTTTACTTTTTGAGATAGGGTCTCACTGAACTACACAGACTGCCTCTGGTCTCAAACTTGTGATCCTCTTGCCTCTGCCTCCTGAGTTGCTGGGATTACAGGCATGTACAACCGAGACTGGCTAAATCAATATGAAAAACCATTAAACTTCTCTTGCCATAGCTCTAGGTTATGTTGAAGGTATTAGTGATTCCAGGATACACTAACAGTTAAGTGCCAGGTTCCAGATGTCATCTCTTCGGTTCCATTTCCAAATTGTCACTTACTCTAAGTGTAAGACCTTGGACTCTATAGGCTTTATTTTCCTCATCAGTATGTAGGTCTTTTGAGACAATTAACTGAGGTAACGTACACAAAATACTACATATGTTGAGCACTTAATACTTAGTACATTATTTGTTGTTGTTAGGTGCCGTCAAATCTGGTCTGACTCATAGGGTTTTCAATGGCTGATTGTTTCGAAATTGTTTTCAGGAGTGGATTGCCACATCCTTCTCCCATTTTTGTAGTGCTAGGGATCAAACCCAGGCCCTCAGGGAGTACAGGTCAGCACTCTACCAACTGACCTAAACATCAGCCCTTAGTACATTATAGCTATTTTTCTTATTATTGTTATTCTTCAGTGTTCAATTTTAAATGTGCATGCAAGGCCAGGTGAGGTGGTGAATGTTGGTGATCCCAGTGCTTGTGAGGCAGAGGTAGGAGGACTATGAGTTTGAGGCCACCATGGGCTGGGCTATGTAGTAAGACCTTGGCTACAAAAAGAAAGAAAGAGGGAGGGATGGGGGGAGAGGGAGAGGAAGAGGGGGAGAGAAGGAGAGCAAGAGAAAGAAGGAAGGAAAGAAAGAACGAAACTAAAGTACAATCAGGCTTCTCTAGTAAAAGTTACGAAGCACTTCCTTAGTATTACTCTCATTTAAAGAATTTAAATTTGGAGGAGCAAAGAGGTAAGGGCATCATCTATGGTCAAATCTATTTAAATTCATTAGGTTGCCAATAGTTTAAATGACCCATGTGGCTTCGTAAGGCTAGTTTTCATAATCAGTGTGATTACTACACCTATATTGTCTAAGAAATAATGGTTTTTATGAAATGATTCTCAATCTATGGTCAATACACACCAAGTGTTTACACTATGTTATAGCCTTTTTGCATCTGCATATAACAGGCTCTCAAATCGCAATGTGGACCCTCACACACCTCATTCCCCATCATGTACCCATGCTACACTGTGTGGCCACTGCCACTTCCCACAAGAAAGAATTATCAGGTTAAATTTTGTGGCATATGGGCAAGAAAAAATATCAATGAAACAAATAGAATTATCTCATAGTATTCTACAGCTATTTCCAAAACCAACTTGGTCAATCTGTTCATACCAGTATAGAGAGCAATGAATGAGCAGACACACACACACACACACACACCGACACACACGTACACACATCTCTCTTCAATAAATGAAATAAGAGAATGGTATTTGCCTCCTTCTAATACTACTTCTTTTTGAGCTCAAAAGAAAAACCAGCTTTGGGAATACTCTTGTTGTCTTTTGCCAATAGAGTTGTTACGCCAAAATCTGAACTGGCTTTTCAACTGGATTTGGTTGTGTGAGGCAAAGCACAGCGGCATGTGTTGTTGCTCTCTCTGCTGCCCCCACTTGCTCCTGGCATTGGCTGAGCCTCCCTGCCCTTTACCCTAATCCTCCAGATCAGCTCCATGCATTGCCTGGGCCTCACTGCTCCAACAAGTAATGCACTCCTGACACAATGAGGGGAAGGCAGGAGCAGGGTGGAGACAATCAGATAATGCAGACACAGGCTTGACAGACTTGCTTCCCTTCAAGTGGCACATTATGAACTGGCCAAGTGAAACATGGAGGTATTATCCTGTCTTATCTGGTGGTTCAATGGGGTGCAGCCTCCTTCATGGTAAGGTTCTTGGCTAATTGCCAAGGGATTCTCACTTTAACTGCTTCACATAGTCACCCAGAGCGCTGCCTCCTCCCCTCGGTTAACTCTTTTTGCTCCAACCTCCCCCAGGAGGGGAGACAAGAATGTGTTGGGACTGGATAATGGTTCTGCCAAATGGGTTTTATGATGAGCAGTTCAATTTTGAAGCCAATTGAGACATGTCTGCCACTTGAAAGTGAGTTTAGGGATGTAAAGAGAACCTAGATTTCATAGTTTCCTTCACCTATATACCTCCACTGGTTGCAGTCATATTGCTGTGGCATCTAATCCCGTCAGATCTCTGAAGCTAAGCAAGGTTGGGCTTGGTTAGTACTTGGATGGGAGACCACCTGGGAACACTAGGTGCTGTAGGCTTGAAATAAGGACCCAGCAACCCACTACCAAAAAACAATCAGCTATTGAAAACCCTATAAATAGCAGAGAAGCACTGACAATAGTGTTTCATCTACTGTACATAGGATCGCTATGAGTCAGACACCAACTCGATGGCACCTAACAACAACATACCTCCACAAGACTGGTTTTTGTCTTCTTCCAGGAGAATCTATCAGTCTTACATCATTGCCTCATATCACTGAGAGGATTTTATTCTCTCCCCCCCTCCCTTCCTCTATCTTGTCTCTCCTCAGAGTCAGAATCTATGAAATGGATCCAAAGTCAAATTTTTTCAGGAAGCTTTACAAATGAATCTCAGGCCTAATCTGTAGTTTGAGAATGACTGCTTATAGCATTACTAGACTCCCATCAAGAGATGAACTCACAAGATAACTTTCTAAGTTTATGAGCCACTCTGATAGAACAAACACACCCTAAACTGCAAAATTCCCCCTTACACATGGAAATAATTAACCACAAAATGTGTAGTATTACTTTTGATAAGACATCTATAATGAGTGCCTAGTTTTCATTAAATATGATAAGTAAATGGCTTAGTCTGCTAGTACCAAAAGCATAGCATTTTTGATATCATAATTAATTCTACAGACTACCAGCATACAGACCACACAGGGTCATACAGATCCTGGATGTATGACCCTAAAGAAAATTATTTAAGGTATGCAAGGTTCAATTGCATCATGGATACAAAGTATCCTCAAGCTCATAAAATTTTTCTAAGGATTAAAGATAAGTAAAGAGCCTAGTCTAACACCCAGATGGTACAAAGTAGGCACCAATTCAGAATGGCTTCCTTCCTTTTCCTATCATTATACCCTTTCTACAAACAATCAACTGGACTTTGCACACCACAGGACTAGAAGCCTTAATCAGAGCAAACAGTAATTGCTGTAGTAAAAGAGGTTCATAAGGGCACAGCCCATTTACCTATTGGCCCATGATGCTAAAATTGTCCCTCAATTTAAGGGCTTAGGAAAGTAATGAACATCATTGTAGGATTTCAAAGGTATTTATAGGTAATATTTCATTAAACCACATAAAGGCTGATATTGAAGGATGCAAATATTCTCATCTTCATTTCACAGGCACTTGAATTCTTGGAAGTTGTATGCTTCCAAGAAAACAACCAATCTGTGACCAAGATGTAATTAAGACCCACGCTTTCTAATTCCCAGGCTTTGACTCCAACCTCTGAAAATGTTTCAATTCAATGAAACTAATGGCACTTTGGTCTCTGGAATTAGATCCTGTTATCAATGACTTCCACATGGAAAGATCATTCCAAAATGTGTAATTAACCAAGAAAATGCAAATAAACCAATTTGTACCTGCTATTTAGAGGTAAGACACAGAAAGGGCTTGAGTTCTTTATTTGAAAATGTAACCTTTTCTGCTTTGAATGCAACTCATGGTCTCCAGCGTTTTTCAAATTGCATTTTCAGTGAGATGTTTTGGATCATTTATGATTCCACTTTCAAAGCAGTCTGAAATAAAGAGAGAAACACAAGGGCACAATGAGAGGAAAACCTTTCTTTTAATGACCTTTGCCAATTCAATTCAATAAATATTTCTCAGAACTTGGCTCCTTATAAGGTCCTGTGCTAAGTGGGACAGGACTGAAGCTCCCTGTCCAGTATAGTGAAGAGATGGTCACCTTTGGCCAGTGCGGGTCAATGAATGAACCTGATGAAAGGCATACATTCTTACGTCTACCTTCTCACAAGCAGGCAGTAACCAGTACCATGAAATCTACAAAGACACAGTCCAGAAAGGCCTCTTAAAAGAAGAAATATTTAAGCTGGACCTAGAAGCTTCTTTCAAGTGACAGATGCTCAATTTAAAGTAATTTAATAGAACCAAAGCAAAACAAAACAAAAACAGATTATCAGGTGGCATTATTAGATGGAGTTCTAGAATGCCCAGACTCTCCCAGTCTCTGGCTCTACTGTCTTCTCTCTCTCTCTCTGTATGTTGGCCTCAGTGTTTCCTGCTGCGTGTGGGCTTTCTCTGTGTATTAGAGAATATAGTCACTGGCAGTTTGGGTGTAACATCATTCCAAATTAATGACGCAGAAGGAAAGAGTGCCTTTGTCTGTCTTCAATCTAGGAAGGATCCCAGTTGGCCCAGCTTTGGTTACTTGCTCATCCTTGGACAAATCATTGTGGCCGTAAACTGGGAGTGATGGCTCATACCTACAATCTCAGTATTTGGGAGGCTGAGGCAGGAGGATCAACAGAAGTTCGAGGCCAGCCTGGTCTACAGAGTAAATTCCGGGCCAATCTGGGCCGTACATCAAGACCCTGTCCCAAACAAACAAATAACAACAACAACAACAAAATCATTATGGCCACAAATATAATGGCTTGTCAGACCTGAGCTGAGGCAGAGTTGGGGCACTACTGTGATGGGTACAGGCTTCCCGAAATAGTGTTACAGTATGAGAGAAGCAGGGTTTGCAAAGGAAGAAGAGTTCTGGGAAACCAAAATAATGAATCCCGTTACAGTCTGGAAAGAAAGATTGGCCCACCTCAAAGCTGACATGGAGAAAATGGTTATTCCAAGCAAGGAAGAGTTTGAGAATAGGCAAAAAGAGAAGAAACTTGGTGAATGGAGGAAATGGATAGTATTGGTGTCATGCAGGAGGAAAACATGGAGGGTGGATTGTGGTCAGGCAGGTGTGCATTTTTGAGCCCTATGAAAAAGTGAGCACTGTGTTCTCTGAGTAAGCTTTTGATGGTCAGAACATATACTTTATATTTTACAAGGTAATTCTGATTATATTGTGGAGTATATGCTGGACAAATGCCGGCAACAGTGAGTTAGGTATCAGAAAGGTATGGCTGGCATGTTGCTTTCCTCTGAAAGCAATCATTTACTAAGGAGAACTTCTCTATTTGTGGGGTCTGGGTAGGGATGTTAATGAGGATGCCCTGCACAATGATGCCAATGATACATTTCCTGGGACATGGTGATTGGTTTGTAGGTAAGCACATGACTCCAGCAGGACAAATCTGAGCTCCTTTCTGATGGTTAACACATGGATTTTTTCAGACAAGAAGAATGTGGAATAATGGTTCCCAACATAGAGTCCATGAAAAAGTAAGGCAAAGACATGAGAAAAGTACAGGTGAGAAGCAGCATGGCAGAGCTCTACTGATATTGATTCTGCCCTGAATTGATGGTGCTTGAAATTCCAAGTTTCATGTATCAATTCATTCTTTTTTTAGTTAATTTGAACTACATGCCTTTCATTCAACAATTGAAAAAAGTCTTGACTAATATAAAAGGTATCTGCCATTCATTGAACACTTATTATACACTAGGCACAGATCTGGGTATTTTATGCACATTATATTAAATCTATATTATAACCTAGATAGTGAATATTGTGATTCCTCATTTTATAAAAGGAAAAGCCATGAATTGAATCAGTAAATTCTAAGAGTTTAGTTAGCTATTACATATTAGAGTTGTTAATGATATTCTAAATTTTTGTTTAACTCCAAAGCCTATGATGTTTCCAAGTAGTGCTCTTTATGCAATATTGTTTCTGTAACATTAGAAGCAATATTCTAGGTAAGAAATAGTAAAAGCCTGAACTGGGATTCAGCTCAGTGGGTAGAGAGCTGCGCTGCAGTCTCTGAGGCCCAGAGTTCAATTCCCAGCACCGCAAAAATGGGAGAAGGACCTGGCAGTCCACTCCCAAGGCAATCCCAAAATAGTCAGCCACTGAAACCCTATGAGGGTCGTTATGAGTAGGATACCGACTCGACGGCACCTAACAACAACAACAACAAGGCAATAGCAGTGAGGCGAGAACAGAAAGAGATTCAAGAAATATTTAAGAAAGAGAAACAATAGTTTTCAGTGATTTTTTTCAAAGTATTTTAAATTTTGAGAGGAAATCTAAGATTCTGAAATCAGGTTAACTTACATACAAGAGGAAAATTTGGCTGGAAAGGAACAACTCATGTTTCACTTGAAGCGCTTGTTGAATGGCCAAGTGGTGCTATCCAGTGGGTTGTTAAGAATATAGTTCTGCTGATCCACAGGAAGATCACAGTAAATATATAGACTTGAGAGTTATATATCTATAACCAGTGTTTATCACCTCTGGAGTGGATTAGATTGTTCACAGACGGCCTATAAAGTGAGAGGTAGAAGATGGATCATCTCTATTCTAAAAATTAGCATTTAAAGAGTAGGCCTTTCTTCATGCTAATCCCTCAACTACAAGTGCTTTTTTCCCTTTGTCTACCTTATGAATGTATATTCATTTGAAGTGACACCACACAACAGTATCCCTGCAATACTTTGTTGGATCTTCCATTCTTCATCCTTTAGTAGAATTAGACACTTCAACCTTAGTGTCTGGCTCCTGAGGCTTGGCACAATGATATTATTATTATTATAGTTCCTAAAATATTTTTATTCCATGGCACTGGAGACCAAAGCACAAACTTCACACTTCATTCAGACCTGAGCTGAATTCACACTCCACAATCCACTCGTCACATGGCCTGGGCAAATTATGTAAGTCTTGTGAGTCATGATTTCCTATGTTTAAAAAAAAAAAAAAAAGGGAATGGAGAGCAGGGGGAATAATAGCTCCCTTACAAGCATGTTTTAAGAATAAAGGAGATCATCATAAAGCTTTTGGTACAGTGACTAGCATGCTAGACTAATGATATATATTTATTTGTGTCTGTTTCAACCCATCAGACTTCTTGAAAGCAAGTCCTGTGCCATTCATCTTTGCACCTCTGCTCTCTAACGAGGACCTGGCACCTGACAAAATGTGTGCTCACTTAACACAGGAGTAGATAAGATACCAAAATGCCTGATCGGGTGTTGTCTTATTTGTTCTCCACTGAATGGATCACAAAAATGATGAGTTCCTCTCTGACTAGGCTTTTTCTGCCATCCCCACAAAGAGACACTAAGCACTTGTTTATCACGACAGGTACATCTGCTGCCCCATTTGAAATGGCTAACAAAGCAAATGGTCACATTTTTCTTTTTTCCAAATATCTGGTGTGTGTCACTGAATTAAGGAATGTTTCTGAAATGTTTCTGTTTTCTAGGAATCCTTAAACAGGGTTTTCTGGGAATACAAGAAAGACTCAAAACAATCACATAAACTATAGGGTCGATTTGGCATTACCTATTAAGAGAATTAAAGATGCAAATAACTTTTGATTTAGCTAATCTACTTCTAGGAATTTATGCTAAGAAAAAAAATTAAAGGCTAATCTTGTGTAAAAATATGTTCACTGCTACAGTATTTATTATGGAGAAAAAGCAAAAATAACTTAAATAGTTCAACAAATTTTAGTTCATTCAGTATAGTCCAGTCAGTACGATCATGTTTTAAGGTTTATGTTATGACATGGAAAATGTATGCAATCTAATGTTAAATAGAAAGTTGGAACACAATTACACACATACTCTGTAGGCAATGTTGTGAAATGAATACATAAAATATTGGAAAGAAATACAAATGTCTGATGGTATCCAAATCCATTTCACTTCCTGAATTCAGGTATCAAGAATTAGGACAGTTAGAAGTACCTGTATATTAAAATAGTAAGAGTATCTATCTCTAAGCGGAGAGATGATTTTGTAAATTTTCTTCTTTGTAAATTATGTGCATTTACTAAATTAAAAGTGCTTTATTTATAATTAAACATTGGTAAGATACAAATATTCATATTTTAGTATGAAGAAATAAAAAGAATTTTCTTTTGGACCTCAATTTTTTAGAAAAACATATTTATCTGTATCCTCATGACTCTATATATCATTTCAAACCTCAGTTAAGGTGTTTTTCCTCATTTCCTGTCCAATAGTTAAACAAATATTCTCAAATGAAAAACACTAAGTAGCTAAGTAACCTCTCTATGCCCCAGCCACGTCTGTCATTTTGTCTCTCTCTCCATCCACATAGCCGTCCTTCTCTAAGAACTACTGTTCCCTTCCTGATAGTTCCTCAATCTGTCCACCTCTTGACATTGTCATGACTGCTATGAAAGTTCAGGTCACCAACATTTATTTCCTGGATTATTTCATAGCCTCTTAATTTGTGCCTTTAGCCTCACTGCCTCCCCTTCCATTCATGTAGCAAACAGAGTGATCATCCCAAGGTGCAAACTTTAGCAAAGGAACAAACCTCAGCCACTTCCCACACTCCTTCACACACCACCTATGAGCTTCCTTCTCTACATACTTACTTCTCCAGCCTCATAGCTTCTTTGTTTTGTTCTGTTTTGTTTTTTGGGACAGGGTCTTACTAAGCAGCCCAGGTTGGCCTCAAACTAATGCTCATGCTGCATCTGTCTCCTGAGTTCTGGGATTATAGCATGCACCATCACTGCCAGCTTCTAGCCTTAGCTTTACTTCCCTATCACACTGTACCCCTGCATGGGGAAGCAGTTACACGAACCCCTAGATTGTGCTGCACCCTGATGCCCCTCTTAGTGAGTCCCTATGTCCTCTGTGCTTTTTGTTCCCCCCTTCCCTCTGTGTCTAGGAGCGCTCAATGTCTATGTGATGGATCGGATCTCCCATGGAATCCTATTATAGGCCTCACTCCCTATTATAGTATCACAAAGTGACAGGACATGATGTGGAATGTAGTATAATCTATTTTGCCATATTTACTGATTTTTCTTCTTGTGATGCGTATTTACTTTTGTTTATGTTTTCTCTGGTTGTTTTCTGGTCTCTTCCAAACTAGGCTATAAGCTCCTTGAGAAGTACCCTTTCTTATTTACTTCTTGCATGGTACAGTGCCTGATACACACAGGGGTTCAGTCATATTATGAAGTGATTTAATGGACAAATAAATGAGAGTATCTCAAGTATTAATAAAAACCACTCTTGGTTTGGGCTGGGAATATAGCTTAGTGTTAGGAGACTGTGAGGCCCTGCGTTCCATCCCTAGCGCACATGCATAAAGTCCTTGGTTTACCCAGTGGTCCCTGGGTTAGCGCAAGTAAAGGATAGTCACTATTCCACTATTAGCACAGATGGAAAACAGACAGCATTTCACTATCAGCTTGGAAGATAAGCACATTATTTTATATAAAGCATACCATATGACCTGGAAATCAAAGGCTTTAAGAAATTAAATCAATGTTAATGAATAAAATCGTTCCTAGCAGTCTTTAAAAATACCACTCATTGGTTTTTAACTCGACTATCTCTGTTTTATCTTTAGCAGAACTGGAAGTCATCTTGGTTTTCCTCTGCCTGTGTTTTCATTTTTTCATTGTCTTTTCATTACAGAGGGTACGCTACTCCACTCTGCAGTCTCCAAAGGGACATTCTTCAGAACAAGGCCTTGGTATGCATTGTGGAAAGAGGTTCTGGGCCAAGTAACTTGGGAAGAGTGGCCTATAATGTCCTGCTTATGAACAGTACAGATGGAACATACTAAAGGCTGAGAAAAAATTTGTTAGTCTGACTTTGTTGAAGCCTGAATTGCCAAACGTATTTGAGATTGGAGCCTAAGGAAGACATTTTAGAAGATCCTGGCACAGGAATAGATGATTGGATTCAAGGTCAGGAGAGAAGGCTCTAATCCTGTTTAGACCATCTCCTGCAAATGTCCTCTCCTCTAGAGCCTCAGTTCCTCATTTGTATAATAAGAATGTTAGACTTTGCACCTATTCAGTGTCAAATGAAATTCCTGTTTTATTCACGTCAAATCGTGTTGATCTTTTTTGCATCAGAGATACTTACAAAAAATTAAATGTCAAAGCTTACTTAACGTGAGTTGTGAAGTTTATCAGACTTACATTCTTCATTTTAATTTTACATCATCGTCTATTTCTTCAGATGGACATTCAGATACCCGAAACCTATTTGAACCTCATTCCTGAAAATAAAAAAATCATCTATTTGGTCCCCAATGCAATGGTCCTCTTAAATGTCCAATGCCATTTTCTTCTTTTCCTTCCTGATAAGCAACTGAAATAAAACTAATGGATATACAAGTACAAAGATATCATAAGGCTGAGACCTCTGAGTCTAACAAACAAAAAGCCGATTCTGCATTTGCAGCATGCTGTAGACACATCTGGCTTACTTCAGCTCACAATGGAGTAATGTGAATTGTGCTAAAAAGCACTATTTGTGCAAATGCAAATAATATTCCATCTGCTCAGGATTTTTTTTTTTCCTTATATAGCTTTTGTTCCAGTGTGGTAAAAGCCTGTTTCTTTACCCTGAAGTGCTCCTGCTGATGAAGAGTGAAGTACATGACAATGAACTAAAATCCATTATCAAACAAACACAGTGAGCTTTGCAGCCAGTCATCACAGGGAATGTTGCCTTTTTCTCTGGCATTAAGTTGAAAGCGATTTGTGCCCATGCAAATAAGACAAAGTGGTGGGTTTCTTTTTTTTTTTTTTAAGAAAAAGGTTGTGTGTGCGTGTGTGTGTGTGTCTGTGTGTGTGTGTGTGTGTGTGCGCGCGCGCATTCCATACCCTGTAGTTTGCTTTGTAAATCTTTCACTTTTATCTCTTCTCTTGGAGGGGAAGGGCAGTAGCAAAGCAGTTTGGCAGGCTTCTTTAGCTCTCCTTATGGTTTGTGTCGTGATAAGTTCTTCAACAGAAGAATTTAGTTCTGCCTTATGCTCCCTTGAATAACTTACTTGGGATTTGGGAGAACTGCTTTAGTATAGGGCAAGTTGGGAGGAAAGTTAACCCCTGTGCTGCCGAACACAAACAGCAAGTTTCAAGACATCTGGCTTTCGTGTTGGCTGGTGGTCACAGTCGGCAGGGAAATCGTCCTGAGTGCGCTCACATTCCGTCATGACCCTGGGCCTAACGCTGAGGGCATCATGACAATTGTTTCCTTCTGACAACTAACAGGCCATCTCTCTAGTTTCAGGAAGAATACAGAAATGAGGGACAATTACACAACTGATACTCAAGACCTTGAGAAGCCAACTCCAGAGAACACAGCATTGGGGAAAATGTGCTCAGCTTTTGTTTCAATCACCTGGTCCTCAGGGGTGCCCTCTATTTCACTTCCTTGCTCCCTTCTTCTGAGAGCTATGATTTCTATTTTGACAAAACAGAGAAAAGCAAAAGAAATTGATCTTTTCTTTCTAAGATCAAGGAAGAAGTGAGGCAGAAGATGATCATAAAATTATAAGAATGTGAAAACATTTTTTTGTTTTGTACAAAAATTTAAAGCTCATCTTATAGCATTTTGGGATACTTTATTTATGTCTGATGATTTCATTCAATATTAGTTGGATTTTAACTAATCCAACTAATATTTTCCTCTTTCTAAAATTTGAAAAATATTCTTTTATGAAACTGTAATTTTTGAAGTTTGCCTTTGATCATTTTAAATAGTTCATAGATTTCAGAGATGCATTTTTTTTTTAGGTTTAAGTTTTTGAATGTTGTTTTGAATTAACATGGATTTGTGGGTTTGAAATATAATGAAGCACATAAAGCAATGTTAGGATCCAATGAAATAACAAATGTAAAAGCACTCAAACAACTAGAGATAAAGTTGTTGCAGATATTTAAGATATTAATGCTGTTTACATACAATTTATAATTCTGGGGGAAAAAAAGATTGACTGAAAATGAACAGGACTTCCCTTCTAGGTCACATTGTAAACATCAGCAAATGATTATTTCTTGTGGCTTACTTTCTAGGACATATATTAAACTACATTGCACAACCAAGTAAACATTGAAATTAAGCCCTTGAGTATACTGTTATATCATATGGATAGTTTTGCAGCTAAGCTTCCTACAGATATTAATATCATTGCCAAAGTATTCCAGCAGCTAAAAATATCCAGAATAAATTAATAATTCAGAACCAAAGGCCACTAAACTGCAGCCATTAACTTGGTATAGTGTTGATAATTATATTTACGGTCTTGCAGTCTATTTTAGAGTTACTAAGAATTATAAAGAGATAAAAATAATATCTGTCCTAATGAGGCCACTTTTTAACAAAGGTGATTTCCTTTTATGTTAAGGCAAGATAACTTTTCACTCTTCCTGACTTCAAAGGGAAACACATTATTCCAAATATGTTTTAAACTTTTAACATGAAATCCTTACACATTAAACCATTAATATACGGTTGGTCAGGAAAATGTCTCATTCCACTCACAATAATGTCTGACTTTAATTAGACCCTGGAAAGTAAAGGATTTAAATTCAAATCTGGCCAACATTAATTATAGAATTCTTAATACTGTAGCATGTCCTTTACCAAGTTTCTAGGATATGTTCTGGGCTAAATAAAAAAGGAAATTAGCTTCTGGGGACAAAGGACTGGTTATTATAAAGTGTTACATATATTGATATGTGCTATATCATCCTAAAGGGCTCTCCCAAGACTCAAAGAGGCAAGGTAGAATTCCTTATCTGTTCCACGGTCCTTTGTCCTCACAGCTGGGCATCCAAAGGTCAGCCCTGAATCTTGAACAGTTTTTCATCCTATTTAGTAGGGAGATGACTCCCTTTGCTACTTTTCTTATGGTCCCTCCTTGATCCTAGTTAAATAGAGAATTTGTTCACGTAAAGCAGCTATTGCTATTGCCATTACGAGGGCTGAAGTAGTCTTGGGCCCATTTCCTGGACAATAAAAGAACCTAAGAGTGGCTTAGAATGGAAACACCCAGGTACATGTCAAGTCCTCTTCAGACCTATTCTGAGAACCACAAAAATCTCCTCTTATTTCAGTTAATGAAGACATGCTCCTTTATCACTCAGTCAATCAATCAGTAGGTTTTAATTAAACACTCATTTTCCTATCAGGAGTTTACGAACTTTTCCCAAAGATGCCACACTGAACAGCAAAAAGCACTGGACTAGATCCAGCATTCACCTTCAGTTCTGCCAGTTACGAGCTACCTATATGACATGGTTATCCCTTAGTCCAGTCCCTTTTGTTTGGTTAGTTTGGTTTTCTTGGGGTTTTTTGTAGGATTGGGTTTTTTTGTTGTTGTTTTGGGCTTTTTTTGTTTTGTTTTGTTTTGTTTTTTTTACTTTTGAGACAGAGTCTTACCATGTATCCTAGGTTGGCCTGGAATTTACCATGTAGACCAGGCTGGCCTCAAAATCAGGTCGATCCTCCTGCCTCAGCCTTCTGAGTATTGAGATTACATCACACCCAGCTACTCACAGTCTTAACATATCTCTGTCTTCTCATCTATAAAACAATTATAATGTCTGCTCCATTTACTTCTTGCCGTTGTTCTGAAAAATAAGTTAAGTTATGGAGAGAATGTTTGGGAAAATTTAATATTTTAAGAAAACAGACAGTAGTTACATTATTGAGTACATTCCAAGTAACTAATACATTTCTGAAACTTCTCAAAGAAAAAACCTTAAAATAGTTTCAAAAATGCAAAACAAAAAACTGTTATAAAAGGTACTTTGTATATCAAGTGAACTCAGTCAACTCTAATTTTGGTAACTATTCAAATCATTTCAAAGTTATTATGAAACAAAAATGCATTTTATTTTATTCATCTAATATTTCATTCATTTACCTCTTACTTTATTTTAGCCAGAATTCTAGAGAAGCACTCTGAGTTGCTAGAAGTGAAAAGGGCACAATTTATAGTCAATTAGTACTTTGTAATTTGGCTGTACAATGTACCATTTGTGTTTCAATGTGGGACTACTTCCTGGCATATCTTAGGATATTTACTGTTTTTTTTCCCAAGTTCCATACTCTGAGAAAAAATATCGGAAAATTCTGAAAACACAAAATGAGTTTTAATTATCCTGTAAGACTTAAGGCTCAACAATGAATCTAAAGAGTGACAGGTTTGAAGGAATCCTTTGATGTGAAGTCAACACAAGAGCAGGGAACACTGTTCAGAAGCCTGGGGCTCTGGCTGCCTCACCAATCACAATGTCAAAATAAGAATATTATGTGACTGAGATGTATATTATAACACCCACAAAGTAAAATCTACGTACTCTGCTCCAAGAGAAGATCATATGCCAGTAATCAAAGTTAATCTAGTCCTCAGTGGACATCTCTAACATGTTTCAAGGCCAAAAATTTATTTGAAGCAGTGAATTAAGCAGGGAGAGCACTGTAAGGACATTTCTTACCTTGGCATTAATAAGAAATGATGTTGTAGAAGAAAAAACAAGACAGAAACACCAAAAGAAGTAAAGCAAGAACTTAAAACGAGCAGGTGTGGAGTCATTTAAGCATGTAGTAAATGGTCTTATATACTCCAGGAGAGCCTTCTGCTGAAGACTCTTGGAAATGTTTGCATAATTAATAAATAAATGAAATTTATGTTAGAGAAAATTGCAATTAGAATTATTAAAATATAATTAAAGGATTGATTGTCCAGTGGTTAGTCTTTAGGAGGCAAAAGTTTGGCTATATTGTACTACTCACAAAGTACCCAGATGTAATAATATTTTGGACTAATTTTAAAGTCGGGCTGGGATTTAGCTCAGTTGGTAGAGCACCACTCTGCAGTCTCTGAGGTCCCAAGTTCGATTCCCAGCACCGCAAAAATGGGAGAAGGACGTGGCAACCCACTCCCAAGGCAATCCCGAAATAATCTGCCATTGAAAACCCTATGAGGGTCGCTATGAGTTGGATACCGATTCGATGGCACCTAAAAACAACAACAACAACAATTTTAAAGTCAGCTAAACTTTTCTACTCTCTGTTGACATGGAATATACTTAAAATAATGCTATATGTGGGTTTGCTACACCATGATAAATTCCTAGTTCTATCCCCTAATTAGCAGAAGTGATCATCATGGATTTAACATTGCTTTTCCTCAATTTCCACCCTAACACCAACTACTTCTATTTTGTGCTTATGACCATGATTACAAGGTTTGTAACCAACACTGTGCCTAGAATAATAAGATCTACTTCACGAAGAGCTAAAATTAAAGGTTGATCAGCTAAAAAAAAAAAAAAAAAAAAAAAATTCCATTTCATTCACAGTATTTTATCAACTGGAATAGTTTATTGCTTACAATTTGGTTCCATTAGTTTTGACATGTTATCTCATGCTAGCTATTTTGGGAAAAACATTGAGACTTGTACAAAGACTTTTTTTTTTTTAAGCAGCTCCCAGTTGATACCTAGCCAATGGATTCCAGATAGGTATTCACAAGCTAAGAAAGCATAAGGCAATTCACTATGAATACCTCCTTATTTTTATCTTAAAAAGGAATAAAGTCAATATTTAATACATTGGCATTCAAAACAGATCAACCTGTCATAAAAGGTTTGTCAGTTTGCTGAGGCAAGTGTGAGATTTTAGCAATGCTGAAGATTGACAGGGAAGCCCTAATTTGTCAGCAAGCTTTCATTATCTTATAGTCTACTGCACTCTATGTGTGAGGTGAAAGGTACATAGAGACATTACTTTAAAGAATGGGGTCTTTACAATATCCAGAGTGAGACTGAGTGACTGTGAAGATGCTGGTGTGTTACAACTGCTTCCTAGCGGTCTCTTGAAAAAGTACTGAAAAGTGTGGCTCAACTTAAGGATGAGCTGCAAGTTTTTTTTAAAAGACAACTATTCTAATTTGGTGATTTTTTTCTGAGATGACAAGTGTTTGGCATTACTCAGCAAATATTTTGATAAAATAAATAAGCATTATGATGATGTAAGTGGGGGGAAAAAGGTTTTCTGTAACAAATAAATGAGCATAATAAAATTATTTTCAGTTATTAAAAATAATAATTATAATAATGTCATTTTATCTCTTTCTAGTTCCTTTCTCCCCCATGTGCCTGTCAGCTTGTCATGCTGTGGGGGCTTGTGTGTTGCTGTGATGCTAAAAGCTATATCATGCATATTTCAGGTACCAGCCGGGCCACTCTTGAAGGATGGGTTTCAGCTGAGCTTCCAGACTAAGATAGACTAGGAAGAAGGACCCAGCATCCCACCTCTGAAACAATTAGCTATTGGATACCCTATGAATAGCAGAGAAGCACTGTCAAATATAGTGCCAGAAAATGAGCCCCCCAGGCTGGAAGGCATTCAAGGAATGACTGGAAAAGAGTTGACTCCTCAAAGTTAGTGTCAACCTTAATGATGGGAATGGAGTAAAGGCCCTGGAACCTCTTTTTCCTGATGTGCAGGACTCAAAATGAGAAGAAACACAGTGACTGCAACAACTGGCTCAAACATAAAAAGATTGTGTGCATGGTGCAGTGTTGGGTAGTGGGTTTTTCTCTGGTACATAGGGTCACTTTGAGTCAGACCCGATTCAATAGCATCTAACAACAAAAAGCTCCTTTCTAACTTGTGAATAATTTGAATGTATATATTAATATATAAAGTCACAAAAATTGTATCTAATGTACATTTTATAATGTACAGAAATTTTCCTAATAAATATATTGAAGCTGCATGCTCAGTTTTTAGTAATAGAGATATATGATCAACTAACTCATGCACAATGGCAGCAACATTTTTGTACCTAATAATATCTTATTGAC
Organism: Pedetes capensis; assembly: GCA_007922755.1. Taxonomy (NCBI): domain Eukaryota; kingdom Metazoa; phylum Chordata; class Mammalia; order Rodentia; family Pedetidae; genus Pedetes; species Pedetes capensis. Next base: position 53,052 of record VMDO01010607.1, on the reverse strand, counting down.
AACAACCTTATACTCTATGGAATTGTGCTCTTATTTGACTACCACACTGTGGAGGTTAATCTTGGTTATCAGTTTGATTGTTTGAGGAGTGCCTAGGAAATTAGTAAAGCACACCACTCTGTGTGCCTGTGAAGATGTTCCCAGACAGGATTAACTATAGCGGGGAAGACCTGTCCTGAATGTTATTGCTCCATCCCATAAGCTGGGAGCCTGGATGAATAAAAAGGGAAAAAGAAAACCAGCAAGCATAGGCATTTCTCTCTCTCTCTCTCTCTCTCTCTCTCTCTCTCTCTCCCTCCCTCCCTCCCTCCCTCCCTCCCTCCCTCTCTTACTGGAGTTTTAAGATGACTTTATCTGTCTTCTGTCAGGTCTTACAGTCCCTTTACATGGTTTGAATCTAAAATGTCTCTCGAATTTCATATATTTAGGTATTTGGTCCCCAGATCTTAGCACTGTCCTGGGAGTCTATGGAAGTTTATGAGATGGGACCCAGTTTACAAAGGTGTATCACTAGGGGCCAGCCCTTGGAGGTTTTAACACACTCTCTCTCTCTCTCTCTCTCTCTCTCTCTCTCTCTCCCTCCCCCTCCCTCCCTCCCTCCCTCCCTCCCTCCTTCCCTCCCTCCTTCCCTCTCTCCCTCCCTCCCTCTCTGCTTCCTGCCCACCATTGTGAGAGCTGCTCTGCTCCTCTCCATTTTCTCCACCACAATGGACTAGACCTCTGGAACTGTGAGCAAAATAAATCTTCCCTCTTGTAAGTTGTACTCAGGTAAACACAGGGATACAAAATTAACTAACGCACACTAAGCTTGGAAGACATAAAACGTATCAGTCAGGATATGTTCAGTTGCAAGTAACTAGTCAAAGGTAGTGTGGTCATCAGATAAAAGGAATGCAAGGCTCCAGGCTTCACTCCATGTTATTTTCTCAGCTTTTTTCTTAACTTTGAGTAGGCTTTAGTCCTCAGACTGCATTGCCAATAGTAGCCAGATCAACAAGTTTCCCTGTTCTTGTTTAAAGGGAAGTGTGTGTGTGTGTGTGTGTGTGTGTGTGTGTGTGTGTGTGTGAAAGAGAGAGAGAGAGAGAGAAAGAAAGAGAGACAGACAGACAAATTACTTTGCTCATCTTTTAAGAGGCAGGGTGCTTCTTTCTCGGAAGACTTCAAATGGCTTGGACAAGACTTTATCTAAACCCATTTCTGTTAAGTGTGAGAACACCCCCACTGACCACTAAGGAGATGGGATGGAAAAACCATTGAGAGATCAGCCCTAATGGTCACTAGATACTATTCCCCCTGTTTTATTGATTCTGTCTATTTTACTTAACCTAGTAGGGTAAGTCATGTGTCTGTCAGCTTGTCATGCTGCCAGGGCTCTCCTGTTGCTGGGTTGCTGAAAGCTATGCCACTGGTATCTAAGATACCAACAGTGCCACCTATGGTGGACAGGTCTCATCTGAGCTTCCAGACTAAGACCAGGGAGAAGCACTCAGCAATTAGCCATTGGAAACCCTATGAATAACAGAGAAACACTGTCAAATATAGTGCTGGAAAATAAGTCCCCCAGGTTAGAAGGCATTCAAAAGACGTCTGGGGAAGAACTGCCTCTTCAAAGTGGAGTAGATGTTAATGATGGGAAATGGATAAAGGTCATGGTATCCCCTTCTGCTGATGTGGCACAACTCAAAATGAGAAGAAACAGAGTGGTCATAACAGTGGACTCAAACATAAAAGAGATTGGGTGTATGGCACAGTGTCAGATAGTGTTTCATTCTGTTATATATAGGGTTGCTATGAGTTAGACTCAACTTGAGGGCAGCTAGTAACAAAAAGCAGGGTAAGTAAATTATGCAAAATTACCTAGAAAATGCGTCACTGACTTAAGTGAAATGATAATACTTGTCATGTTTACCATTTATTTGAATTATTATTATTATTGCTAAAATAGTAACAAGATAACTAAGGTTTGTATTGCATAAAGGAGCACAGTCCATAATCTTAAGAGAAAAACACCTGTAGGTAAATAGATCCAAATAGATAGTCAAGAGATAAGACAAAAATTGTCTTACATGGTGACACATACCTGTAATCCTCATACTCTAGGAAGGAGTATCACAACCTGGAGATGAGCTGGGGCTACACAGAGAGATCAAGGCTAGCCTGACTACAAAAGAAGGCCCTGTCTCAAAAAGAGTTAATTAATTAATTAATTAAAATGTAGAAATTTTCTTTTAAAAAATGTCTTACATTAATGGGATTTAGCCAATCTAAGGGTTTGGAAAAAATGGCATACTATATGGAAAAATAAAAATAAGATCCTACTTCTTCCTAAAACCAAAAATAAATTTCATTTGATTGGTGTAAAAATTTTTTAGAAACTATAAAATGTTACAGTTAATTTTTCTACTCTTTAAGAGTGAAATATTTAGAAGCAATACTTATAAAAGTATTAAAATTTATAATACTATCTATAATCGGTGAAAGAACTTATTTCTCACTATAAAAATTTAAAACTATGTAAGTTTTAAAGCACTATATTAAAAGGCCTCAGTGAAAAATCATAAAAAGTTTATATTTTAATATATAAATATTTTCATAAATCAATAAGAAAAAGATAAATATAACAATAGCAAAATGAACAAAAGGTTAAGGAAAGATGATTGTGTTAGCTTTTGTGTTGCTATGACAAAATATCTGAAAAAAATTAGGGGAGGAAAGATTTACTGGGGCTTATGGCTTAGAGGATCCCAGTTCACACAGGCAGGGTACACAGAACAAAGGGTAGGCAGCAGGGCAACATTACATCATGGTGATCAGGAAGCAGAGAGAGAAATTCCAGAGGCCCAGGTAAAACGTCAGAGGTCCACCCTCTACTGACCTACTTCTGCAAAGCTAGGTCCCTCCCTCACCCCATCCAAGGTTCCATTATCTCCCAGGACAGTGCCACCAGCTGAGGACCATACATCAGAACACATGACCTTTGGGGGACCTTTAGATCCAAACCATAACAGTGACTCACCAAAGCAGACATTCCAGTTTGATAAACATAGAAGAAAGAGGTCAAATTCACTAGCAAAAACGAAGTCCTAGTAAGAACAAATATACCTTTTGTCTAAACAAATAAATGTAGTTAAAACAAATAAAATAACTTGTTTATAAAGTTCAATCCTGATGAGGCATACAAAGAATTGATAGTCATGTAATTTTGGTAGAAATTGAATTTTTCAATTATCAAATCATCAAAAGTTTTGAAAAATAAGGTGCTCAACTTACAAAAGAGGGATTGGAGAAGTCTATTCTCACAATTTGCTAGTGGAAGTAAAAAGTGCTGCAACTCTTCTAGAGTTCGATATTGAATCCCAAATGCCATTAAACATTACATTTGGACTGGGGATGTAGCTCGCCAGTAGTGCACTTATCTAGCATACCCAGGGCCCTGGGTTTCTTCCCCAGCACTGAAAAAGAAAAAAGAAAAAAGAAAAAGGTTATATTTGTTGACAATTATCTAACCTAAAAAGAGAATAAGATCATTTTGAGAAATAATTCCTTCTCTGCATCTCTCATTGAGAAGTTTTGTGTGGAGTTCATTCCAGTATATGACAAAAACATTTCATGTAAATCAAATATAACACCACCAAAAAATAGTTTTACCTATCCACATTCAACCAAAGAGAAATTAGTTCTGTGTAAAAATCATACCAATAATGCTAAATATCTAACAATAGTGTATGTTATATATTGTTGTTGTTGTTAGGTGCCGTCGAGTCGGTATCCGACTCATAGCGACCCTCATAAGGTTTTCAATGGCTGAATGCTTCAGGATTGCCTTGGGAGTGGATTGCCAGGATCTTCTCCCATTTTTGCGGTGCTGGGTATTGAACTCGGGACCTCAGAGACTGCAGCACAGCACTCTACCCACTGAGCTAAATCCCAGCCCCATGTTATATATAATACTACATTATACTTATATATGATCTGAAGCACATGTAAAAAATAATCTTATACACCCATGTTGTTGTTGTTATTCTTAGGTGCTGTTGAGCCAGGTCCAACTCATAGTAACCCTACATACAACAGAATGAAATACTACCTGACTCTGTGCCATGCTTGGCACTATGTCAGTGCTTCTCTGCTATTCACGGGATTTTCTATGGCTGACTGTTTCAGGAGTGGGCTGCCAGGTCTTTCTCCCAACCCTATAGCACTGGGTATTCCCAGGCAGTCAAGGACTAACCAGGTCTGACCCTGCTTAGCTTCCAAAAGCAGACAAGATAGGATGCCAGCATGGTATGGCTGTAGAATACACACCCATGGCTAATTAAATGCACCTAATATTTATTGTGCACCCTCACTAATAAGTCAATCATCTTCATAATGACCTTTTTCAATCTTCCCAATGAACTCTGAGTAATGTATTGCCATCACATCTTTATAAATGAAGAAACCAAAGCCCGATGTAACTAACAAGAATAATGTAGCTAGGTAACACCATCGCCAAATTTCAAATCATATATGTTAGGTTCAAACTTCATAACTTCTCATGACTTCATGCATGCTGCCTCTCAGGTAATTTACAGAGGCAAAGTTGATCAATTGAACAATGAATTAATGAAAAGCAAAGAGTCTGTCAGGAAAATGAAACCAAAAATTTTGAGGAACAGCATGTGATCTATTTTTCTGCAAAAGTTTGGGGTTTTTCTCTGAATTATCCAGATAACTTAATTCCTTTTTGTATTTTTAATTTAGATCTAAGTGTTCCTGTACGTGCTGTGCTATATGCAGACTGCTGGGGAATAAGAACACTTTGAATATTTGCCTTCTGTGGGATGTCTTGGCTCATACCAACACTAAGATGGTCAAAATCAGAAACCCTAAAAGCTTTGGTTAGTTAAGTATTTTAAAAACAAAGGATTAACAAGTCATGGTCCAAGTAGCTAAATCAAATTTTGTTTTCTGTCTTTTTGAGACATTTATCAAAGCCTTATCACTAGCGAATTTCAACCTGCAAGTTTCAGAACAGATATATTTTATAAGCATCATAAGATTACATAATAAGATATTGAAAATTTGAGAATTCACAATATTGGATAAATAAACAATATTTCTCACCCAATTCTCTCAAGGAACAAATACTTTGTCATTAAAAAAGAGAGATGCAGTTACTTAAACCTTACTGTGGACAGATTTGAAAATGGTATTTTCCGTTGCCATCTCATTGTTGTTAGGTACTGTTGAGTTATGTTTGACTTGCAGCAACCCAATGTACAACAGATAAAACCCTACCGGACACTGTGCCATGCCTGGCACTATGTCAGTGTTTTTGACAATGGCTGATTTTTTTTGTGTGGGGGAGTGGGCTGCCAGGTCCTTCTCCCAAGCCTTTAGCACACAGTGTTCCCAAGCAGTCTCTCATCTAAGGACTAACCAGGCCCAACCCTGCTTAGCTTCCAAGATCTGACAGGATGGGATGCCATGGTGGGACAGCTGCAGGCTTGCTATCTCATAGCAGCAACAATTTCAGAAAAATTGATACTCCTTTTTAAGAAGTATTGCTGGTATTCATTTGCTTGGCATTATTTGAGCGTGGATTCTAAAATATCATACATACATTGGTAAACTTTGAAAGATTTCTCCCCAACAGAAAGAAGATTCAAACTAGAATTCAGAGCAAAGACAAAAAAGAGATATATATCTCCATTTCCCAGCCCACCATACTTTTCCAAGACCTTCCTACTCTTACCTCATACATACACCATAAATACTCATTTGTAACTTTATTTGTAATAATCTTATAAGATCAAGATTCTCTTTCATATACTCCATGAAGTTATAAACAAAGCTTCTATCACAAAACTGTGAAGAAGATTAACAGAAACTGATGAACAAATATTATTTTCCAGAATTAGATGAGAATGTTATTTGAGTAACATAACCATCCTCCCTGCACAGGGTATAATTGTGTTTAAAAGTAATCTGTTTATACTGAAATTCTATAAAATGTTTTCAAAGGTGTCTAATTCTTTCTCATTATGAACTACAATTGAATTTGATTTTAGACATAGTGTTTAGACAGGTCTTCCAATACCATGGGATTGAAAAGGTAGAGCCTCATGAATAATAGTGTTTATTTGGCCCTTGAAGACATGATCACTTGATACATCCTAGGAAGCTTGTGATCAGAATGGAACAAAATTAAAAAATTAACATGAATTCATCTTAAGTGATTGGGAACTTTGGACTTCAAAACCTTGTGGAAATAAATACTTTTAACCTGCCCTTAAAGTAAGAGGTCAAGTGTTCATTGGCCAATAAAGAATCCCCCATCAGCTAGAAAACATCCTTTGAAATCCAATTAACTCTTTCACATAGTCCTCATTTTCTACTTTATTAGAAAGTTAAATTTGCCATTCTATACACCAATAAAAGTTAAGTTGTTTTGATCTGATAATTGTAAGATGTACTCTACGTATCTTAATTTGTAAGTTTTTAGTGTTAAAGCTCAAGTCCGTTCAGATATAACAGGAGTAGTGGAAATGAGGTACAAAATGCTGGAATTCAAATTAACCAATAAATATATTTTAATATATATCAGCAGGACTCTAGAGGATTCCATTAATGTTGAAAAATAGAAAGGATTTAGGTTAATTTGGTAAGAAGGCAGGTCAGAACGTTTACAACAGTGGTATAGAATTGTATAGAGATGCAAAATTTTTCAAGAGAGCAGAATTTTTTCAAAAACGCTGACTCTAGCTGTCACAGCCCTGCCTTGGCTAAATCCAGTGGAGAGATAGGAGGACTTTCTAATTTGCTTTCCCTCTATTTTAATAATAGCTGTGCATAAGTAATTTATGAAAGGCCAACCAGGCAGTGGGCAACAGAAAATTAAACTCATTTTATCTGAAAGCAGGTGGATTTCTATATATCATTAGCATGCATAGAATTCTCACAATGTTATTTCTCATACTGATGGAATGTAACCAAATAATATATGAGTTTTTTGCTTATGCACGAGTGAAATTTTTAGATAAAAGTGCCAGCCCCAATGGCAATTTTCTGCAAAACGAAAACTAATTCTGCGAAGCTTCTTATTACTGGAAAGACTCATTTGGCTTGCATTAGAGACTGACATAAGTGACTTTAGGATTTTACTAACAGATTAGATGAGATGTGCCACATACTGTAATATCATTAGAGAATGTAACAGCACTGGAACGCTTTGGGGTACTTATTAAGGGCACCAGCAAAAGTAAATTGTTTTCCTTTATGACACAAGCTTTTGAAATTTTTTTCTCTGATTAAAATGCTTTATTTTTATGGGTGCTCTTTTTCTGACATTTAAAACAACTTTTATTTTATACACCTCAAAATTAAACACAAATTATGTTTTGCATGATTCAGCTCAGTGTTACTAAATGCATTATCTATGCCTTATTTCATGAATATCACCTAGGCAGAGGGTAGATATGTATTAAGAAAACAGCTTATACAATACTAAAGTCAGAATTCTTCTAACAGAATACTATCCTAACTTACAGCAAAGACTAATTTTCATGGCTCTAAGGAATTTTTGCTTTTAGTACATTTCACTGACTCAATGTTTGTATGGGTTCTACTCCCAATTTCTAATAAAATATTAAAATTGGATCATTAAAAATGCCAGTTATAATATAATTCTATTGTTCTGTTTAGCTACTATCCTAAAATTTATTCAACTATATGAAATATTATAGTTCTTTTCATTCTGATGAATCTTCCCTTATCAAAAATTAAATATCAAGCAAAATACTTCTTGCTAAGGTAGGCAAAAATACAGAGTAAAGATGGAAATGCTTATCACTTTACGAAAGAAGCTAAAGGAAAAGCTGGGAATATTTGGAGGATGATTTTATACTCAGTATTTTTCCTTTCCTGGGTTATCTTTTCCTGATAGAAGTTTTTACCTCTTCTTGGGTATAGACAGTTTTTTTTTTCTTTCCTTTTTATTTCCCTTTTTAAAGTCCTTTTACACTTCATCATCAGAAAAGGAAATTAATGAGAAAATGAATACACAAAGTTACCTAGAGAACAGTAGACTCAGGAATATATTTGGGATGATGCTACTGTGTCCCAACCGATGAACTGGTGAGGTTAAGGATTGTGGAGTCAGCATTAATGGATGGGAGGTTGGACTCCAGCTCTGATATTTTACTATTCACCTGATGTTAGGCAAATTATTTCCCTTCTTTGAATTTTTATTTCCTTATCTATAAAATGGAATAATAACTCTGACATCAGAAGCTCTCTGTGAAGTTTATATGCAACTGGACCAGCCTGCTGCTCATGATCTACCTCTCCTCTACCTCTATCTCTAGGTGTCTAGGAGACACCTGGAAACAGGGTGGCTGAAGGGGGAAATTATTTCAGATCCGTTTTGGTAGGTGTTCCAGATTTCTATGGAGAAAGTTCAATATTTTACTAATTAGGAGGTAGAATATAAAAATAATCAAGACAATCCTTCCAAAGTATCACAGCTGAGTAAGACTCTTCAGTCTAGGAATGATTGAAATCAGTCATCATATCAAAGATCACCTTTTCTGAGAATTTGACTGAACAAAGTCATGGTCATCTGCATGATCTTAATTCTATTTTTAGTAGCACACTTGTCACCCTGCTTTGGTATCATTTACTCCAATACCGTACTCACATCTAGAACTCTTTGAAGGCAAGGACTTTATCTTTCCAACTTGTAATTCCAGCATCCACACTGCCTGATGCACAGGTATCACTGACATGTGTTTATGAGCTGTCCATGAACTTAAAGTGTGTTTGAGATGTGTAAAAAAAAAAACAAAAACACAGTACGAAATAGAAAAAATATTCAAAGTAAGCCTTCAATTATGTTTCCATAGTGTCTCAATAATGTCTCCTTCTTTACCTGGGAAACTCAATATTCATAAAATACTATTGCATTAAAAATGTAAGGTATACTCTCTCATCACAAAATTTTCTGAGTAGTACATAAATACAATCAATCTTAAACATGCTATGTATAAATAAATAATCTTGAATATAAAAGTATTAAAATTGCTTTAAATTATTTTTACAGAAAAAATGTGCACATTTAGCTAGTGTGGGCTATCACTACATTTTGATATGATATGATGTGGGGTAGTCCTGTAATAGTGAGAGTGCCCAGGCCCTCAGAAGTCTTAAAAGCCTGATAACAGTGGGCCAGAATTTAAACAGGCTAGCTGAGGCACGGTGAGACTAATCAAGAAAAGCTTCTTAGTGGAGGTTTCCCTGATCTTCACTGTAAAAGTGGGGAGAGAGGGATGGTCTGGAGAAGGGGCATTCTACCCCACCAGAACTAATCTCATAAGTAAGCAAAGTAAGAGACTGGAAGTATTTTCCAAGGTGCTGTACAAGACCCCCTGACTCATGGCATCCTCACCCTCAAAAAACTTTTCCAATATGCTTTTGAGACATAAAGTTGTACCACTGAAGAATAATTTTATTATCTAAAACTTATATCAGCTAGTATATATAGTCATGTCTGAGAGATATAACCTTTCAAACAATACAGTTTAGACCATATGTGAGTTTAATTTTTTTCTTTCTTGGGATTATATTTAACAGAAATAAAAGGGGCAAGTAGGAATTATGATTGGAAAAGAGTGGTAAGCCCAAATATAAGGGACCAAAAAATACCAGCCATCTACTATAGAATCCATTTGAAACAGTGTGCATTCCTGATCAGAACCTGAGATTAACACAAATTTTACCAAACCATTTGTTGGAGAAGTGTGGGTTCTATTTGAGCAGGAATCACTGAGGGTCCATGAGTTCTGCAACAACCTAGTCAAAAAGAAATGCAAAACCACCTGAAGCTGAAAAAGAAATGGGAACATATATACTAGATAGCAGTATCCACATTTTTACTGAGCCACTACAAAAGAATAAAAGCAAATTTATCCTATAAATGCTCAAGGTAAATAGTCAATGGTAATATATCTATAGCTAGTTATTTTATATATTTAATTTGCAGTGTATATCCATATGCCCCAATTAATAGATGGGTTAAAATAGTCTCTAAAATAAACATAGCAATGATTAATGGCCACTGTGAAATATGATGCATGTGCAACCTTTGAGGTTACCAATATCTATGATCTTAATCCAATTGCTGGGAAATGCCCTAGTAAGGTACTATTATGGTTTGGATCTAAAATGTCACTCAAAAGTCATGTTGTTTGGTCCCAAGCTGGTGCCACTGCCCTGGGAGGTTGTGGATCTTTGGGCAACAGGTATAGCTTGGCAGAAGTGAGTCACTGGAGACATGCCGCTGAAGGGTTTTATCCCAGACCTGTGCCTCCACATGCTCTCTCTGCCTCCTGCTCATGAAAATGTAAGGTTATCCGATGAGTTATCCTGCCACTGCCACATCTGCTCCATTGCCACTGTGGGCTGATCTTCTAACTGTGAGCCCACAATAAATTTCTTTTCCCTATAAATTTGTTTTGGTTGGTTTTTCTGATGCAGTGACAACAGCTGACTAATACAGATACTATATCTTTAAAAGAAACTTAATTCAAGTTAACAAATGGAATATTCCATATAATGGCAGGAGAATGACAGATGAAAAGTAATATGAGCATATGTAAGTTTTTTCTGTCTCAGAAAATCCAGGGGAGCCACAGAAGACTTTGTCCTCACTGTGGGAGCTGAGCAGAGCAGGAATTCATAGCAAGTCTCTGATCTGATAACCACATTTCTTTTCAATACCTCAATTTATTTTACCCTTACCTTTAAAGTGCAAATCTATGCAGTAGTTATGAGTTCTTTTTACTTTGTTGCTTTATAGTATTTTATCTATCCTTTGTTTTCCTTGAGTAAAATGATTAGTACCTAAGATAATATCAATGGGTTCCTCCATTCACTCCATGCCATTTGATTTCCTAATCCCCTTTCCCTTTGGGTCTCATTATAAAATACTAAACCTCACGCTCTATAATACTTAAAACAATTTCAGCTCAATCAAACCGAGGAAAGCACAAAATCATTATGCTACAGTTCGTCTCTATCTCCTAAATTGGGGAGGAGTCTAATTATTGATCTTCACAAGTTTTTCATGAATATCATGAAAATGGGTTATGATTTACTTAAGGAAGACTCATCAGAGACTTATTTAAAATAAACAATTTCATCCTTTCAAAACCAGGGAATGAGAAAAAGGGATATTTCTCTTAAAGTATGAGTGCCATAGGGTTTCTCATATTGATTCATTGCTTATAAATAAAAACAACTTAAGCTGATTTTTCTTGTTTATAGAATAAGGGTAAATGTTCCACCAAAATAAATAATGACATTTTTGTGTCCATAAATGTGCATGTAAGTCCAATTATGTATTTGTTGTCATTTAAACATCACCACCATTATGAAAACAGAAGTGTCAGTACTAATTCTTCCTGTCACATTTTCCAAAAATGAAAATAAGGCTTTTAAGTAAAATGCTAAGGTTTTCAATGTGAATTATTCATTCTTTGCATGGCCTTAGCAAAACACCCTCAGCAAAATAGCTAAACAAAAGCCTACCAGGGTTCTGGTTTCTAATCTGGTTAAGAAATACATTACGGGATTTTTCTTTTAACTTCACAGTTAATGGAAAAGTTTTCCTTTCCTGAAACTCAGCAAAGAGTTCAAGAAAGCTTCTCTAACTGCCACAGCCTCCATCTAATTGAAGTACCATGAGCAGACCTTGAAAACAGGGGCATTAGTCACACAGCTAAACAAACTACCTTTGATGGGACTAACCAACCAATCAGAACAGTTCCTCCAATGATCTTTGTGGGAACAGCAATCCATTAATAATAACTGAAGCAATGATCTTTCATGCCATCTTCCTTTCATGCAGGACCACTCCACTGATAATCTCTTAGAGGAACTATTAGCTACTTCAGTGTCCTTCAGAGAGGGCACTCTGCCTGTTCTAACATTTATTTTCACTGTAATATTTTTTTCTCTCCCACAGAAGTGCCTTTTAGACATCAAAATAATTCTCAATGTGACTTTGGAAGTCATGTCGGGGGTAAAGAAAAGAAGAAATGGGGAGGAGAATAAATGAACTGAGAAGAAAAATTGAGCTTTTTTCCCACACCTAGTCCAAAATAAATACAATAAGGTTTCATAGAGGGGCTGGTGATGTAGTTCAGTGTTAGAGCACTTGCCTAGCATGCACAAGGCCCTGGGTTTGATTCCTCAGCACACCAGGGGAAAAAAGTCAAAAAATAAAATTTCATAGATTTAAGATCATTTGCCTGGCACAGAATTGGCAGGTGTTTCGATCTGCTATACATAGGGTCTCTATGAGTCAGACTTGATTCATGGCACCTAACAACAAGAACAATCTTAATACAAACATGCTAGAAGAGCAGGAGTGTGGGAGGTAGTCCATGCTGTTCTCCCGGCTTCCACAGGAGACCAGGAACTCTATGTTGGGGTACACATACTACTTGTCTCTTCATATACAGTGCTTTGCATTGCACAGGTGCTTGACAAATGTCTTATGAATACATTCTGTGCGATGAAGGGACAAATCAGAGATTAGTCAGTCATGATATGGCTAAATATTCTACAGCCTGCACATTAGCTACCTTTGTCATTCTCACTATTAGCAGAAACATTGTTGTTGGGTGCCATTGAGTCAGATCCCACTCATAGCAACCCTATGTACAACAGAATGAAACACCAACCAACACGGTGCCACGCACAAGATCTTTTTATGTTTGAGCCCAATGTTGTTGCAGTCACTGTGTTTCTTCTCATTTTGAGTCACGCCACATCAGCAAAAGCACAAAAGCCCAGGGCCTTTACTCCACTCTTATCGTTAAGGTTGACTCTACATTGAACAAGGTTGAGTCTACATTGAACAAAGGAGACAGAAAAAGAATTGATGCTTTTGAATTGTGGTGCTAGAGACATCTATTGAATATACCATGGACTGCCAAAAGAACCAACAGATCTGTCTGAGAAGAAGTGCAACCACAGTGCTCCTTGGAAGCAAGAATGGCCAGACTGCGTCCTACATATTTCGGACATGTAGTCAGGAGAGATCAATCCCTGGAGAAGGACATCATGTTTGGGAGAGTGGCAGGTCAATGCAAAAGAGGAAAACCCTCCACCAGATGGATTGACACAGTGTCTGCAACAATGGGCTTAAACATAAATAAGATCATTTGCCTGGCACAGAATCGGCAAGTGTTTTCATCTGTTGTACATAGGGTCGCTATGAGTCGGACTCAACTCGACGGCACCTAACAACAACAATTTTGAGAAAGCAACTCTTCTCCAGTTGTTCCTTGAATGCATTCCAGCCTGGGGTGGGGTGGGGGGCTCATTTTCTGGCACTATACTTGACAGTGCTTCTCTGGTATGCATATGGTTTTCAATGGCTAACTGTTTGAGGAGTGGGCTGCCGGGTCCTTCTCCCTGGTCTGTCTTAGTCTGGAAGCTCAGCTGAAACCTGTCCACCATGGGTGGCCCTGCTGGTATCTGAAATACCAGTGGCATAGCTTTCAGCATCACAGCAACACGCAAGCCCCCATAGCATGACAAGCTAAGAGACCTGCTGGGGAGCATGAACACTACCACTACTTTATTTTTATTTTGTTTTATACTTACCAACTTCTTTCAATAACCAAATCTCATTTCATTTTTCAGAGTATGGTTAGATCCACTACCACAAACTCATGGTAATCATTTGGTAAACACTTCTCATTCACAAAGTTGTCCAGAATACCTCATATGGTGAAATTTTTATCCCTTACTCCTGCCCCAAACCTACTAGCAAACTGAATTAAAAAATAGTAACTTCCTCAAGCCTACCAAATATTTGTGAGATTCCAAACTTTCCACATCAATAGCACATCTAGCATGCTAAATAAATATCCAAAGAATATTAGGGAAGTGTCAGTGATTCTGTTTTTTGTTTTGCTTTGCTTTTCAGTACTTGGGTCTTGAACCCAGGGCCTCGAATATACTTTGCAAGTGCTCTACCACTGGGTTGCACCCTCAGCCCAATTTTTTGTTTTTTATTTTCAGATGAGGTCTCACTACATTCTTCAAGCTGCCTATGGCCTTGAATCTGTGATCCTCCTGCCTCTGCCTCCTGAGCCTTTGGGATTATAAGCATGAGCCACCAACCTTAATTTTTTTAATCATTAAATATATCCATATCCAAAAGCTGAATCAGCTTGTTTCTTTGTACAACAAGATGAAAATTTGAGACATTAATGAGATTTCCCCCTTCCAAGGATCTTATTTTACCCATGACCCTTTTCACTTGGTCAGAGCTATATATCATTTAACTGAAGAGAGATGATCTAAAAGAATGCAGAGTCCAGAGGTATCCAGTTCTGGTTTTCTGATTGCCACAACTAGTTCTTATTACTCATGGCTTTTTAGTAAAGCATTTTTATAATGGAAATTCTCAAAAAAAAAAAAAAAAAGGAAGAGAAACAAACACAATGAGTTCCTACGTTTGTACCACATGGCTTTAACCTTTAACTCAAAGCCAGTCCTGATTTATCTACATCTCAGACTGTCTTTTGCCATGAAGTTTTGGAGGCAAATCTTAAAAATCATATCCTTTTATACACAAATATTCAACATATACCTCAAAAATGAAGATATTTTTGTGACTCTCTCTTTCTATGCTGTTTGCTGTATACCATAAATTAGTGGAAGAGATTTATTTTTTAAAACATGACCACAATATTATCACACTTAGACCTTGAGCAATAATTTCTTAACATCATTGATTATCTAGTCAGTCACATTTCTCTAGTTGCTTCATAATGAAGCATATAGCTTCTTCCTGCCAAATATGAGTTAAACTATTTTAAAAATCTAATCTCTGATGGATTTACGAGATAACATTTATCTATTAAAAGAAAGATTTGGGGCAGGTGCCATGGTGCATGCCCATAATCCCAATGACCCAGGAGGCTGAGGCAGGTGGATCACAAGTTCAAGGACGGAGGCACTTTGAGCAACTTAGAAAGACCTTGTCTTAAAATAAAAAATAAAAAGGGGGCTAGGGGTACAGCTCCATAGTTTCCAGCTGATTCATTTTCTGATGAGCTCTCTTCCTGGTTTGTAGATGGCTGACTTCTCACTGTGTCTTCCTATAGCAAAAAGGAGAGAGAGAGAGAGAGAGAGAGAGAGAGAGAGAATTTTGGTGTCCTCTTCTTATAAGGACACTAAGCCTATCACATCAGGGCCCTATCCCATGATCTCAAATAACCTTAATTACTTCCCTATTCCAAATATAGCCACACTGAAGTTAGGTCTTCAAAATATGAATTTGGGGCAGTGGAAGACATATACATTCAGTCTATGACAGTGAGTGCCATGTAAACCCTCCAGAATTTAGATATCAACCTGAATTAACTAGAAGTTTAATTTCTACCTCTTGGTAGAATGAGAGCTAGAAACAGATATTAGTTCAGTCTGTAGAAAAATAAAGTGCTTTTGACATACACGAGTTCATGGCCTATAAATTTATTCTCAATCCACTTAATGATTTGTTCTAGGTTCAGAACTGGGAGTGTGGGTTGACGTGCTCTACAGAGCTGGTCAACCTCCTGGAAGACACAAAACAATATCCAATCATATATTTCTTCTTGAAAAGTTATGTTCTTTCCTGATCCCCTCAAATGAAAGAACTATCAACCCTTGAAAATGGTTTCTTTGAGCCGTATATGAAAAAAGATTTCCAGATACTCATTCCTGGGATTATTTGGTTTCCTAGTTTTAAATTCCACACAGTGCCTCAATAACAGGGAAATAATAATAATAATAATAATAATAATAATAATAATAACTATTTTGATAGGTTTAAGACAATGTGCTAAGCTCTTTGTATGGGCTCTGCTTTTTATTTTCCATAAAAGCCTTTAGGTAGCTTCTAGTATCCCTAGTTTACAGGTGAGAAAATCAAAGTCACATATCTGATGAATGAAAAAGTCAAGAAATTGACTCAGTCAGCTGTATTACTCATGAGAGCCCATACACCTAAACACAACATCTTTTTATTGGTAATTTAAAAAAAAAGTTCTTCTCAGGCATATGGTCTCCAAAAGTGACATTTCCTTGAACTCTTAACTCTTCATATTTTATCTTGTATCATCACTTTAAACCTCAAAGCATCGAATGAGAACAAAAGATGCTTAAAAAATAAATTCTTCAGAAAGATAACACTATTGATGCTTTACTATTTTTTTAAACTATAATGAGCTTTGTACTTATTATCAAACTGCTTTTTCAAGCTACAAGTATAGAATTTGACCTAGTATTCATGACCAAGGTTTCTGTAATTCCAAGTCAGAATTCTGAAAGAAAATTATGAGACAATGGTTGATAATATTGAAAAAACTCCATATTTATAGGAGATTTTTCAAGTGACTTACTATGATGTCTATTCATTGGAAGAAAGCTTTTGAAAAGACAAGTATATAAAGAATTTATCCTACAGGGAACAGAACAAAGCCCATTAATGACAATGATGTGAACATTCAAGGAATTATTAAAAGAACCTTTCATTTTGAGGGAAAATTAATTTACTCAGAATTTAGTGCAATTGTTGAAATAGGAAAACCAGGGAGGCAGGGCAGCAGACCTTGTGGCCAAAGTTTTGCCAAAAGCCAAAGTAGCTGAAAGGAGGAAACATTCTGTCTTTTTCTTTTATGTTTGGTCAAAAAGCACCGGAGACATTCACATTACCATTTTGTTTTGTTTTGTTTTGTTTTGTTTTTTCCTGACAGAGCTTAAAATAATTAATAGATACATAGACTTTGATCTCTATTTTATCTACACATATTTTTAAATCATTATTTCCTGAATTTTGGGGAAAACAGTTTTATTTCGTGTGTGTGTGTGTGTGTGTGTGTGTGTGTGTGTGTGTGTGTGTTTAAACCTGGCCTGATGGTGGACGCCTATAATCCCAGCACTTGGAAGGCTAAGGCAGGAGGATCAATGTGAGTTCTAGGCCAGCCTGGTCTACTAGTGAGTTTGTCTCAACAAACAAACAAACAAACAAAAATGTTCAAATGCTTAGTGCCCTGCAGATAAGGGGTAGTTGTTTATCAAGGACATTTACCCTGAGGCTGAGACGTGGCTTAGCTGGCTAACTGCTTTCATGTTGAGTAGCCACTTTTCCCCAGGAAATTAGCCTCATAATTCTAAATCCACAGAGCATCTTCTCTCCCCAAACTAACAGCAAACAAGCAAGGAATAATACTAGAAACCAGAGACATTAGACATGTCCCTTGTCCTCAAATTTCATGTAGTCTCCCCAATTTAAAGGGAAATTCCCATTTTCTCTGTTTGTCAATTTATAGATAAATTTGAAAACTTTGTCTCCACTGACCCAGGGAAGAGAGACAGAAAAAAAGGAAAGTAAAGGAAAAAGCTAACTCATTCTTGGTTTTTGAACTCCAAAGCGCTCAGAACTCATCAATTAAGATCCATACTTCTTTATCTGAACAATGTATAATGAAATGCATATATGGAAATGTCATAATGAAACCCATGTCATAATGAAACCCATTAAGCTGTACATTAAAAACTACTCACACACACACAAAAAGATCCATAGTTCTCTCTGGAGGACAAGTTGATTTCAAATGAAAATAGATTGGCATTCTGATTCAAGACCAGCCTAAGCAGGAAGCAGAAATAGCAAGTTCAGGCCTCAGCAGTGACTATGTGGTTTCCCAACAAGACCCACCTATGAGTATTCATCAGGGTAACTATGGAGCCCACTAGAGTCCCCTATCCATAGTTTGTTAAGTGCTAAGCCTTTCCATTAACATTACTGTTTCACACATGGGAAACACCTCTCAATAATGGGTAAGATTTATCATCGTTGTTTTGGGCATTTACCCTTAGTCTTTTACCTCACAAAAGGACCACGTGCTCCCACCAAATTGTAAGCGTGCTCCTGGTTTCTAGCTAAGGTTCTGTCCTCAAGAACTCTTCTCTTTCATGCTTCAAAGTCGCTGCTTTAACCCGGGGACTCACACATGCTTTACAAGTGTTCTACTACAGAGCTTTAACCCCAGCCCATTTTTTGCTTTTTATTGTGAGACAGGGTCTTGAACTTGCAATCCTCCTGCCTCCGCTTCCCAAATCCCTGGGATCACAGGCATGCGCCATCACACCCAGCTAAAGTCTTTGCATTTCAAGCCTAACTCCCTCAAGAACTGACTCAAGCATAACTTGTCCTGTGCAATCTTCCTGAGGCCTCCAATCACTAGAACATGGACCCCCTCATTCATTGTAACTTAATTAACATCACCACAAGACTGTGCCCATCTCTCTACCTATATTCCTCTCTTACTACATGTTCTTCCAGAACATGGATGATGTCTTATTCATCTTTTCATTCTCAGCTCCTGGCCCAATCCCTGACATGTGTTAAACATCCAATGAACATTTTTCCTCTTAAGCGGGAGGGAGAAGAATGACTTTTTCTTGAGAGCATCTAGATGACCTCGGGGCTGGAGTTTAGATCAGATGATAGAATGCTGCTCTGCTGTCTCTGAGGCCCTGGGTTCGATTCCCCAGCACTGCAAACACAGAAGAAGGACCTGACAGCCCACTCCTAAAACAGCCATTGAAAACCCTGTGAGGGTCGCTATGAGTGGGACATGACTTGACAGCATCTGACGACAGATCACCTCAGTCAAGCAAATGAGAAGCCACAAGAGTAAAAATGAGAGCACAGAGAGCAAGTTCAGAACTTATTTCCCCAGCTGAGCAGGACCAGGTTGGGGTTTAGCGTGGTTGGTACAGCACTGCTCCGCACTCTCTGAAGACTCGGGTTTGATCCCCAGCACTGCAAAAGCGGGAGAAGGACCTGGAAGTCCACTCCCAAAACAATCCCGAAACAATTGGCTGAAAACCCTATGAGGGTTGCTAGGAGTTGGACTCGACTTGACTGCACCCACCACCACCAACAGCAAGACCAGATGGCCACGACAGACGTGGACTTTCAGGTCTCTTGAATTCCATTTTATGACCTCAAATGACCAGCACCCCTGCTGCCCTCTTACTCTTCACTGCTGTGAGCTTCTCCTTTTGACTCTCCCTCCCCAGCCTGGAGCCCACAGCCCCCACCGTTTTTCTACTCACTTTCCCCCAAATCTACCCTTCTAGTACCTCTTAGCTGACTGCTCTCTGCTAGCAAATTTGAAACTTTGTTGTTGTTGTTGCTAAGCATCGCTAAGTGGGGTCTGACTCATAGTGACCTATATAAAACAGAAAAAACCCTGCCTGACACCACTGGCACTATGTCAGTGCCTCTCTGCTATTCATAGGGGTTTCAATGACAGACTGTTTATTTTTGTTTTTGTTTTTGTTTTGAGGTGGGGAGTGGGTTGCCAGGTCTTTCTCGCAAGCCTACAGCACCTAGTGTTCCCAGACGGTCTCCCATCCAACCAAGTACTAACCAGGACTGACCCTACTTAGCTTCCAAGATCTGACAGGATTTGATGCCACAGTGGTATAGCTGCAGGCCTGAAACTTTAGAATGTAGAAATATGTCATTATGTTTCCTACTGTGTTCTGTAGATCCAAACCTTCTGTGATGCCTCATGAATAGTTATTTCCCTATTAAATTTGGAAGATATTTACATAACTTCCTTTTTTATAGATTAAAAATTTACATCAACATATTAAGGCTCAGAGAAGACTTAAAGAAATATCACTGATTTTGTTTAATCCAGTATTTCCTCCAAGATTTTTTTTACTGTGAATCTTTTCTTAAAAAAAAAAAAAAAAAAAAAAAGTACCACCTCTGGAGCCAGGCCTGGTGGCACATGCCTGTAATCACAGTGATTCGGGAGGCTGAGGCAGAAGGATCCAGAGTTTGAGGCAGCCTGTGTAACTTAGCGAGACTCTGTCTCAAAATAAAAAGTAAAAAATGGGCTGTGGCTTCAGACCAGTGGAACAGCACTTGTAAAGTATGCATGAGGGCCTGGGTTCAACCCCTTAGTACTGCAAAAACAAAACAAAACAACAAAAAACAACAACAACCTCTTCATGTCTCATACAGGCCCTCTTCCATAGAACACACCTCAAAAAGTACAAGCGAAGGTTTAGCTGTTCTAAGTGACTTATTTGGAAGGGAACAGATGTTTCTAAAGACAACCTTTTAACCCAAAGTCTTGATTCTTTTGTAGGACTTTCAGATACTCACTTGTGATAGAGCTTCTGGGTAAACAGTCTCTGTGGAGCACTTTAGACCAAGACATGATGAAGGAACTTTTTTTACATGTTTATTAAATGCTGAACAATGTACTATGTGTCTTTATGGGGTAGTTGTAATTTTACCAATTTTAAAAATGAACTCAGAGGTCACATAGCTTGCCCAAGATCACCTAGTTAATAAATGGTCAAAATGACTGAAATCCAGTTCTTATAGTATTACATCTCCTGTTCTATTAACATTTTCATGCTCCCTGAATTTCTAGATCAGTATTTCTCAAAGTTTCATCCTAAGATGCTTGTCAAAAATTTAGATTTATTGGAGCCAGGCATGGTGGTGCATGCCTGCAATCCCAGTGCTTGGGAAGTTGAGGCAGGAGGATTATGTGGTAAAGGCCAGTTTAGGTGTGTAGCAAGACCCTGTCTCAAAAACAAACAAACAAAAAAAGCAGATACCTTGTACCTATGCCACATGTACTAAACTAGGGTTTGGGGGATTGGATTAACAACAGATGTTCTCAACAAGACCTCGGTTACCACACACACTAAAGTGTATTCTCAGTAATATGCACAGTTCTAACTTATTTTACCACAGTGCTCTACCATCATCCAACTAATTAATCAGCACACATATGTACATTGACTCTTAACGTTGCTGTGCTCCAGAGCACTAAGGACATTAAAGTTTTCATCCTGTTTTGTTCTGACATGTTACTGCATAGCACCCCTGGGGGTAAGGCAATGCACCACGCCCAAAAGAAGAAATAGATGGCAAAAATAGATGGGAAATGCAGTGTTTTTGTTACTGTAATGGGTGAAAAGTCACTGCTTCCAGGTTTTCTCAGTAAAATAACTCATGTCTCCAGTGACAAGTTTGAAAACAGAAGATATTGAATGAAAGGCAATGTCTAAAATAACCAAACTCCAAAAGCTTTGGACTTTAACTGATTTTTTTTTAAGTTTATTTTTTTGCTTTTTCAAAACCCGATGCCTTTGTCATATTACCACTTTTCTCATCACTACTTCCCTAGACAAACCAGTTATCCTTTCTGAGAAACAGTCTGCCATTGAGAGCAAAAGAGCCAAGTAACTGCATTCATCTTTTCCTTGTATTATATGAAATATTTTCAACAAAACAGTAGGGTGTTCTGACCAAGAAATAAGCAAATAAATAACTAAATAGCCAGCATATATACAAGTGTGTATGTGGTAAGGGGATAAGAAAGAGAGAGGAGAAGAGGGAGAGAGAAAATTGATAGGCTTTTCCCCCCAGTTCTTCATTCCTTAGTTACAAAGTATCTCTGTTTTTATCTCATAATTAATTAACAATAATTAATTATTATAGTTATAAACCCCACATAATGAACTGATGTTTCAGTGCTCTGTACTTGGATCCAGGAGATAAGTGAAGTTAAAAGTAAAGAGATAAGTAACCAAGAAGAAGAATAGATACTAAAATAGGCTTCTAGTTGACATGCAGACACAGACCAATGGCCATTTACTCTGCAGCTCATTCTCACCTCCTTCCTCACTAATAAAACTCCAGTGCTCAGGTGGACACATTACTGCCCAGAATAAAGAATATGATGGCAGCCTCCCTTGCAGCTAGGGTAACCATGCAATTGAGCAATAGCTCCGAAAATACCACTGGAAGAGTTCATAGCAGCTTCTGGGAATTTCTTTTGCCCTCCATATTCTACATCCCCTCTTTAATTCTGTTGGCTGGAATGTAAACATGATGACTGGAGCTAGCGCTGCTGTTTTCAGAAATGAGATTAACTCAGAACTGCAGAGCAGCAAGAACAAAGGAATTGGTGCCCGATGACCATGGAGCCAGCCTGGATGAATTACCTCAAGAGTAATTTTACTTGAAATCCAAATTAGCTTTTAATATTATTCTGGCTTGATAACTTTGGATTTGCCATTATATGCATCCAAACCTATGTTAACTAACACAACCTCTATTCTCCAGCAACTGTAGACTGTGGTCCTGAGTTTATTTTGCTTTGCATAAATAAAATGAAAGTGCTTCTATCTGTAATAATTTTTCTTTAAAAATAAAAATTTATTTATCTTAACAAGATATTTAACTCGTCACTACCAGGTTGTATGATTCTGTGGTTCTCCAACAGAATTACCTGAGAGCCACAGAAAGTACAGGCAGTTACAAAAGAGACTGTACACATCTTGTATAGAGTACATAGTCTAGATGGGCTTAGAGTGCTGCTATTCCTAAATTTTCTATCTCTTGATTTTTTTTCCATCATAAATGATATTATTTTCCTAAAACCAAATTAGGGCTGGGATTCAGCTCAGCTGGTAGAGCGCTGTGCTGTAGTCTCTGAGGTCCTGAGTTCAATTTCCAGCACCACAAAAATGGGAGAAGGACCTGGCAATCCACTTCCAAGGCAATCCTGAAATAGTCAGCCATTGAAAACCCTATAAGGATCGCTATGAGTAGGATACCGACTCGACGGCACCTAACAACAAGACCAAATTATATGCCCTTAAACATCCAGCAGCTAAAGTAAAAGGAAGACATGATGAAGTTAAAGACTAAACAGGAGATTTCAAAAGGCAGCTCAAGAAGACAAAATCAAATATTATAATGACATATGCAAAGAGCTAGAGACAGAAAACCAAAAGGGAAGAACATGCTGTTTTTCTCAAACTTAAGGAATTGAAGAAAAAATTCAAGCTTTGAACGGCAATAGTGAAAGATTCTACAAAGAAAATATTAAACGATGCAGGAAACATCAAAAGAAGATGGAAAGAATACAGAGTCATTATCCAAAAAAGAATTGGTGGATGACCAACCATTTCAAGAGGTTGCATATGATCAGGAACCAATAGTACTGAAGGACCAAGTAGAAGCTGCCTTGAAGGAATTGGCAAAACACAAGGCTCCAGGAATTGATGGAGTGCTAATAGAGATGTTTCAACAAACAGATGCAGCACTGGAGGTACTAACATGTTTATGCCAAGAGGTTTGGAAAACAGCTACCTGGCCAATTGACTGAAAAAGATCCATATTTGTGCCTATTCTCAAGATAAGGGATCCAACTGAATGTGGAAACTATCAAACGATATCATTAAAATCACACACAAGCAAAATTTTACTAAAGATCACTCAAAAGTGACTGAAGCAGTATATAGACAAGGAACTGCCAGATTCAGAAGAGGGCAGGGAACCAGGGACATCATTGCTGATGTCAGGTGGATATTAGCTGAAAGCAGAGAATATCACAAAGATGTCTATCTATGTTTTATTGACTATGCAAAGGCATTTGATTATGTGGATCATAACAAATTATGGATAAAACTTCAGAAAATGGGAATACCAGAGCACCTAACTGTGCTCATGAGGAATCTGTACATGAACCAGGAGGCAGTTGTTCGAGTAGAACAAGGAAACACAGCCTGGTTTAAAGTTGAGAAAGGTGTGCGTCAGGGCTGTATACTTTCACCATATCTCTTCAATTTATATGCTGAGCAAATAATCCGAGAAGCTGGACTTTATGCGGAAGAACATGGCATCAGGATTGGGGGAAGACTCATTAACAACCTGCATTATGCAGATGACACAACTCTGCTTGCTGAAAGTGAAGAGGATTTAAAACATTTACTGATGAAGATCAAAGATCATAGCCTTCAATATGGGTTGCGACTAAACATCAACAAAACAAAAATCCTTACAACTGGGTCAGTATGCAACTTCACAATAAATGGAGAAAAGATTGAGGTTGTCCAAGATTTTGCTTTGCTTGGCCCTATAATCAACACCCATGGAAGCAGCAGTCAAGAAATCAAAAGACGCATTGCTCTAGGAAAAGCTGTGGCAAAAGATCTCTTTAGAGTATTGAAAAGTAAAGATGTCACAATGAAGACGAAGGTGCGTCTGACTCGTGCCATGGTATTTTCAGTCACATCATATGGACTGGACATTGAACAAGGGAGATAGGAAAAGAATTGATGTTTTTGAATTGTGGTGCTGGAGACGTCTATTGAATATACCATGGACTGCCAAAAGAACCAACAGATCTGTCCTAGAAGAAATGCAACCAGAGTGCTCTTTGGAAGCAACTATGGCCAGACTGCGTCTTAAATATTTTGGGCACATAGTCAGGAGAGGTCAATCCCTAGAGAAGGACATTATGTTTGGGAGAGTGGCAGGTCAACACAAAAGAGGAAAACCCTCCACCAGACAGATTGACACAGTGTCTGCAACAATGGTCTTAAACATGAATGAGATCGTGTGCCCGGCACCGAATCGGGAAGTGTTTCCATCTGCTGTACATAGGGTCGCTATGAGTCGGATTCGACTCTACAGCACCTAACAACAACAGTAAGTTAGGAGGGACCAATCCCTGGAGAAGGACATGATGTTTGGAAGAGTGGTGGGTCAATGAAAACAAGGAAGACCCTCAACCAGATGGATTGATACAGTGCTTGCAACCGTGGACTTAAACACAAATAAGATCATGTGCCTGGCACAGAATCGGGGAGTATTTTGTTCTGCTGTACATAGGGTGCCTATGAGTTGGACTTGACTTGAAGGCACCTAACAACAACAACATCAACAACAACAATCACAATACCTGATCAACACTGAAAACTTGGAAAATACTTTTTTTCTTTCCTTTGTTTCTTCTTGCCCTTTGTTTCTCCCAGCAATATAACAGAAGGATGCCAAAACCTGAGGAAACTTCAGGGAAGCCAAGGGAAAGGAAAAACTGAGGCTCCCAAAGGCCTTTGTGCTCCCCTTGGGTGCCATAAGCTGGAGAGGGGTGAAGAGGAGCAGCTGGCAGCTCTGCATTTTCATGACAAGTCCCGCAATAGCACCTCTCTCTGTTGTTGTTTTTCCCAAACTTTTTCAGCTCTTTCTTCTTATGTAAATATATAAGTCCTATACCCCATTTCATGCTTTATTATTCCCAAATAGCAAATGCATTAGGGCCTTTGATTCATCTGTGGAGAATGCATTTTGAAGCAAAGCTTAATACTCTAAAATGGTTAGTTCATGGGGTTTTAATTTTAGGAATATCAGAAAAGCATTAATTCATAGTCTTCAATTGGCACAAAAACTTGCTGGCTCTCCTCATGGAAAATACCTCTCCCCTCCTTTGCTGAGAGTGTGCAGGAGACTTCATGGAAATCAAAAGCCCTCAGAAAACTTACAGGCTATCCTGCTGGCTTCCTGGCCCATAGCCTTGAAGAAAACTACCTCCATAAAGGCTTTTAGAGGCCAGCCAAAAGAAAGCTCATTCCATCTCCAGATAAAATCTTTTTATCAGAGATCTGGTTTTAGACCCATAGGCAAGGTTAAGGCCTAAAGTCCCCAAATTTCTCCATTTTATTTTCTGCACTTATCAGACCACCCTGATTAGTTGGATTTTTTTTGTGACAATAAGATTGGCAGGCTCACATCACAAGAATATTAAAACATGATCAATCACTAGCATAGGGCCAATGATAATTTTGTAACTATTTTTTTGTAACTATTATTAACCAGTGTACCATTCTTTTCTCTATCAGCATTAGCATTAATTATTCAGCAAATAATCTTAGCATAAAAAGCAATTCCACGGTGAAGGAACAATTGGAAAATTATGGCATCAAAACAAAATGACCAGCCAAACAAAAAAAGAAAAGATCTGCTTTTCTGAATGTTCTCAGTGTAAAACTAAGTTAATTTACCTGCAAAAATCCTCCTAATAAATTTTGAAAAAAACCTCAGTAAGCCATTTTTAATAATTTAATGTTATGTGTCTTTCAATTACTTTAAAAATGTCTTCTATATAAGTTTATTTGATCAGTCAATATAATGACTCACCTACCTCAACTAAAGAAACTGGGTTTTTCAAATGCCCCGTGGCAAAAGTCAGGATTAAGCTCTTTCTGTTTTAGAACTCAATCTGAGTTTGGTCTTTGTTGTTGTTGTTGGGTGCCATCAAGTCAGACCTGACCCATAGCTACCCTATGTACAATAGAACAAAACACTACTTACTGAACACTGTGCCATGCACATAATCTCTTTGTTTGAGCCCATTGTTGTAGTCACTCTGGCACTGAGTTGTGCCACATCAGCAAATGGAAGTCCCAGGGGCTTTACTCCATTCCTGTCATTAAAGTTGACTCTTTTGAGGCGGCAACTCTTCCCCACTCTGTTCTTAAATGCCTTCCAGCCTGGAGGCCTCATTTTCTGGCACTATATTTGACAGTGCTTATCTGCTATTCATAGGGTTTTCAATACCTAATTGTTTTGAGGGAGGGCTGCCAGGTCCTTCTCCCTAGTCTATATTAGTCTGGAAGCTTAGCTGAAACCTGTCCACCATGGGTGGCCCTGATGGTATCTGAAATACTGGTGGCCTAGTTTTAAATATCACAGGAACACACAAGCCCTGACAACATGACAAACTGACAACAGACATGTGGGGGAGATTGGTCTAGGCAGGAGAAATTTACAAATCCCCATTCATTATCTTACATGCTTAGTCCTCTGAATTTGGACTTCATTTTTAGTAATAGGCCTTCTGTCTGATTCTTATTTTATAAACTGTAACAGAAAGTGTCTTTGGTGACAGGCTAGTAAGAGAGCCCCAAAAACCAACAGGGTAGCCAGGTGTGGTGGTGGATGCCTAATCCAGCCCTCAGAAAGCTGGGATGGGAGGATCATGAGTTAGAGGCCAAGGGCTACATAATGAATTCAAGGACTGCCTGGACTACACAGGAAGACCTTCTCTCAAACAACAACAACAACAACAACAACAACAACAACAACAAGAAAGACAAGGAAGGAAGGAAGGAAGGAAAGAAGGAAGGAAAAAAGAAAGGAGAAAGAAAAGAGAAGGAAAAGAATAGAAAAGAAAAGAGAAGAAAAGAAAAGAAAAAAGAGAAGAAATAAAAAGGTACCAGGGTAAATGAGTGAAACTCAGAGAGACTGTTGCTGGAGAGAGTTGTACCACTACTAGAGGCTGCCAAAGAATTCTGTCACCTGAAGGGAAAAGGTAAACTTCAAGGAGGGGCTGGATGGTTGGAATGAGATGGAAGATGGGGAGAAGAGATCTTTTGAATCAGAATGGAGTAGAAATCTCGCTTTTACTGCCTGAGGGTTCCAGTAATGACAGATATTTCTACATTACAGACCAGGCACTTCTAGGAAATTATGTGGCGCTACAGGAGAATTTTGTTGTTATTCCTTCAAAGCCAATTTCCATTACAAGATAGTTTTTTTCATAACACAGGTAAAAGTAGTAGTTTCTAAAATGTAGGTAAAAATTGTCAATATTGAAGGAAAAATTATCCAACCTTCAATTTATTCAGCTTCTAAGAAAAAGAACCCTAAGTCAAAATACTAATTAGATCCAGACTCCAGTTCCAAATTTTGCCTGATCCTGCAGAAGCCATTTAACCTCTCTGAGCCTGAATTTCTCCATCTGAAAAAAATTAGATCAAAATCTGTCTTACCACACGGCAGAGTTGTAAAGCTACAAAAATAAAGCCATCATTCATTGAATGTTAACTGTAGGCCAGACTTCAAGCCCATTCATCCTCACAGCAGTCCTGGAAGAGAGGAATCCATTTTCCAGATGGAGAAACTGAGTCTTCCAAAGGGTCAGCAATTTGTCACTGGACTTTAATCCACTTACCTGACTCTGAAGCCCTTTCTCCTACTGTGGTACTAAACTGTGGGAAAGAGTTAGCAATTACAGCTCTTATGCAAGCACATGAAAGGAAGCATTAGTAAGGACCTTTCTTCCCTGCAACATCTTGCTTGTATAAATTAGGCAGTGGGTGTTTTGTTACTGTTATTCTTCCTGCAAAAGAAAAAAAAAGAAACAAAAGCAAGAGTGCTGTTAAAAAAAAACAATTCAATAGGAGAAAGAGCAAAAACTTCAATAAATGAATAGAAGTAGAGATCGTTAATTCAGAGTCTGGTGTGCATTGGTTAAAGGGTACAAAGTTTCAGTGAGAATGATTAAGTTCCAGGCATCTATCCTACAGCATGGCGACTGGAGTTTATAATAACTTATTGTGTACTTGAAAGTTATTAAGAGTAGATCTTAAAGCCAGGAGCAATGGTTCACACCTGTAATCCCAGCAACTCAAGAGATGGAGGCAGGAGGGTCACAAGATTGAGACCAGAGGCACTCTGGTCTCAGAGACAAGGTAATTTAGCAAGACCTTGTCTCAAAATAAAATGTAAAAAAATGAACCGGGGATACAGCTTAGTGGTACAGCCCTTGCAAAGCATGCAAGTGTGAGTCCCTGGGTTCAAACCCCAGTACTGCAAGAAAAAAAAAAGAATCTTAAACGTTTTTACCACAAAAAAAGTATGTGAGATAAAACATATGATAATTTGCTTGATTTAATCATTTCCCAATGCCTCTAACAAAATATCATGTTGTACAACATAAAATATACACAATTTTTGTTTGTTAATTATCCTTTAATAAGGCTGCAGTTTGGGAGCAAAAATTTATACACATACTTCCTAATCTTCCAATCTCAGTTTTGCTCCACCTCCCGTTATTAACAATTTGGGGGGAGAGGTGTACACTTTCAGAGCTTTTTTCTGGAGGTGATTAGGATCTTTACTGTAGAAAAGATTTAATTTTTGTGTTAACTTATCAATTCTCTTTTCTGTGGTGAGGGGAGTTGAGACAGGGTCTCACTATGTAGCCCAGGCTGGCCTCGAATTCACATCAAGTTCTCTGATCACAGGCATGTAAGCTACATCAAGCTTAAACTTGTCAATTCTTAATTTATGACTTGCACTTCTGTGTTTTTATCAGAAAACTCTTCTCAGGTTAAAGACCATGAAAAATATTCTCCTAAATTATCCTCCAGGGTTTTTTGGTAGTGTTTTATGTTTTTTGTTTGTTTGTTTGTTTGTTACATTAGATCATTAATGCTTCTGGATTTTTGTTGAGAACAGTGGGGATAGAACTGCATTTTTTTCCCAAATGGGCAACCAATTGTCTCCACACATGGATTGAATAGTTCATCTATTCCGCTAACTTGAAATGTGCTTTTATCATCACTACATCCCCATGTGTACACTGATCTTTTCTAGACTTTGTATTCTGTCCCATTGATTGCTTGTTCTATTCTGCATGAATATCCCTTTGCATATTAGTATATCGTTAGTGTAACATGCTTTGCTACTGGTAAGGCAAATCTCCAAACATTAATTGTTCTCTTCCTAAATTTTCTCAACTACTATAAG
Source organism: Pedetes capensis (assembly GCA_007922755.1). Lineage (NCBI taxonomy): Eukaryota > Metazoa > Chordata > Mammalia > Rodentia > Pedetidae > Pedetes > Pedetes capensis. The sequence goes on along the minus strand of VMDO01010607.1, from coordinate 23,582 downwards.
TGATGGTGCCAAAGGGCCCATATATGCCCTCCATGTCCATTTATTCTTGGAACTTTGCCAAATTCATTTTTTTTAAGTGGTGCTGCTTTGAATGAAGGAATCATCAATGCATATCATGCCAAAAAAAAAAAAAAAAAAAAAAAAAAAAA
>VMDO01010607.1:0-23333 GCA_007922755.1 Pedetes capensis | reverse complement strand
GTCACTGGGATTACAGGCGTCCGCCACCACACCTGGCTGAAAGAACACACTTCTATTTGAAGCTACCTCAAGAGCAAATCAACCACTCCATTCTCATACCAGTGAATTAATCTCCTGATGAGTTATCCTGAGAACTCAAGTCCTCTACATCTTTCTCTCTCTCCAAATCACATAGCCAACAGATACACACCTCCCAAAACCTCCCTTGGAGAAGAAGGAAACTGATTTCTAAAAAATCTTGGTTTTTCATAAGTATAATAAAACACAATGGCCGTATAATGTGTAGCTTTCATCTTTGCATACATTTTTAAATAATGATGATATATAATAGATATTTTCAATATTAGAGCCACAATAGCCCAGTAATTTTAAGTTATGGGTTTTAGAACTGATACATGCATTCAAATCTTAGATCACAGTAACTTACTTAGCTTCTTCAGAGACTTGATTTATTCATCTATCTAAAGATTAAATTGCCTACTTTGCTTTTTTTGGTAAGAATTAGAAAATTTTACATGTGGAGCACTTTGGTTGGTTTGTTCATGTTTGTTTGTTTTTTGGTTATTTCTGGTCTCACTGTGTAGCCCAGGCTGTCCTAGAACTCACTATGTAGACCAAGGTGGCCTTGAACTCACCATCATCCTGCATGTGGCACATTCACATATTGAAGCATTAGTAGGTACCCAATAAATTGTGACTGTCATCCCTGTCAATGTGTTTTTCTATGGTGTATCTTCTGTGCAAACAGCAGTTTTCTCCTTTCAATGTGCTTTGTGCAGCCAGGCATGGTGGTACACACACCTGTAATCCCATCAACTTGGGAGGCAGAGGCAGAAGGATTTCGAGTTCGAGGCCAGAGGCAGCCTGTGCAATTTAGTGAGACCTGGAGTCAAAATGAAAATTAAAAATGGGCTGAGAATCCAGCCTAGTGGTAGAGCCCTTGCAAAAACATGTGCAAGGCCATGGGTTCAATTGCTAGGCACCACAAAAAAAAAAAAAGTGCTTTGTGCATTTTCTCTCTTTATGGGCACAGGGACATAAAGAGGGAGGGCTGCGGGCAATCATTCGCTGCTGTTGAAGGAAGTGAGGGTGAGCCTGAGAAAGCACTGTACACGGAGGAATCTCAAGGACTTAGACTCCTCCTGAGTCCCCAGCCAAGACCTGAGAGACAGAGCTTCTTTGAAAGTATCTGAGTGCAAGAAATTTATGAGGGCTTTTTCATATATATATATATATATAGATGATCCACTTAAAATAAATCATGTTTAATCCCATTTAGGATCTGGTTTAGATGAGCTTTTCTATATCATCCTTATAAATGAAAAGTACTATCTATCTTCCTTATATTTGCACAAAATCAGTGGGAAAATAAAATTACATTTACATTTTATATCATTTATTTAATCTTTATTTTAGTCCAATAAATTACCTATTAAAAATTCTTAATGTGTCTAACTTTCTTACCTCCTAACTTAGCCAATTGATTGTGCTATGTAACTTTTATTATAAATACTATTTAGGGAGAAGTTTCAATGGCTAGGTAGTGGTTTCACTTCAAGCAATAAACAATTATATTTTTTCAACATTCTTTAAAAAATTATTTCTTATCCATTGCTAAGAATAACATTCCTGAATATTTTCTTTGTACCTCTAGTGCACTGATCAATGTGCTTTGGTTTGTGTGAAATTTAATATAGAATAACAAGGGCAATAAAGAAATAAACCTAGATTTGCTATAACTGGGTCATTCTGGGACCAAGCCAGAGGATGTGTCTTTGAGAAGAGGGATCGAACAAAAAAACATTTTAGGGGTATTAATTATTGTGTATTTAAATGTAGAGTATTACTTTCTGCTCGGTGTGAGGCCCTTCCTTTTGATTCATGACGTTATACAAAAGCTAGCATCACTTGTAGAAGGAAAAGTGAAGGATACATGTTTTATAAGTTTGCCACATAGTGTATGAAATGCACTTGAGTCTAAAGATCCTTTTCCTTGTGAATAGCAATGTGACAAATTTATAATTTTTAGCCAGTTCTTAAATGGACAAAGTAATGGCCACATTTAAATTAAAAAAAAAGAAACACTTTTTAAAAAATTAGTTGGAGGGCCACTTGATACATACATGACCATGACCATATATTTTTATATTTTGCACTTGCAAATAATGAAACCTCACATAGTTTGTAATAATTGTTACTGGCTTTTAATACTGGGGAAGGCACAAATACAAAATGTACTTGAAGCTCAGCTTTAAGTAGATTATGAACATTTAATATAGAATGTTATCATAATATTCAGAGCACCAAATTGCAGACTTCTGTCACCCACTTCCAAGCATGCTTCTGAAGATCATAGTTAATTCTGCTGATTTATGGTAATGCTGCAGCATTATCGTCCACGGCATCAGAAACCACTAACAAGCTTAGTATAAGCTTGGGCTGAAATGGTTTGAGGTTTAAATTTCTGTAACGATTATAAAGTAGAAGGAGTAAAATCCCACTTCAGCAAAAAAAAAAAAGGTACAGCAATTCTCAATATCAAAACCATCCCCCACCTCCCTGTAGCCTTCCCCCACTGCACCAAGGAAAGTAACTTTTAATGGACTGGCATTTTAAAATTTCCACAAAGTCTTTTCTGAATAGTAATATTCTTAATTCAAATACATATAATGCTCACAGTTTTTCCTTGGTGAAGAAGACTGCTCTAAAAGAGGTCCCTCCGCCTTATCCTTCTATAATGATTGCTCTTTTTAAGACAAATTCCATTGTAGAAGTCCCTTTTTTGAACATTAATTTACATTACATTCAATCGTCTAGAAAATAGTTGGAAATCAGAACACTTTAATGGCCATTATCCTCTTCTGGCCAAATGATTGTGATGGGTTAATGTGTGGCCCTTAAGCAGATGAGGCCCACTGACTGTTTTCTGCTGAGGTCAAAGGCAGTTCCTGGTTTGAATCAGCATGGTAAAAATGTGGGGAGAGGAGACTGTCTACTAAGACTGTTCCCCAAAAGATGAGTGCATCCATGTCAGCGAACACAATGAACAGACACTAATGGCGGCAAGAGAACTGTGGTGTCTTCAAAATGACAAATGCGGCAACATCAACACCATCCTTGCTATGAAAAAAAAAGAGCAGAAACTCTGGTCCCAAATTGATTTCCCAGAAAGTGAACTCAAGGAAGACCCCATGTCACACACTTGTGGCCATATTCTTCTGCTCGAAATAAGCAATAGACTCAACAAGAACTGGCTTTGTGATTTCTATAACAAAATAAATTCATGCTGCTGTTCAGATCTTTAACAAGTGTTTTTTATTGTTGTTTGGTTTTTTATTTTTTTGTTTTTTACCTCTATAAAAATCCAACCTATGCCTTTTGTTTCTTGGGAAATAGCCACAGTTGGAAAACAGGGAGTTGAGGGGAAGGACATATGTTCCAACAAAGGTCTGGGGTGGAGTGGATCTGGGCACAGATCCACCATGAGTCCTTCCCAACAGAATCAGGGATGGTCCAGCAGCATGTGCAGCCCAGAGCTCTAATTTGAAAGTCCACCTCATGACAGGCTGGCACTTAGAGCACAGGGAAAATATAAGGGTAAAGAAAACAAGAATAATAGTGTGTACTAGTGTACCTTGTTCATCTCCCAATCCAAAACCATTTTCATTTGAGAAAACAAGTCTGACCAAATTTTAATACCCTTTAGCAAAACCTTGTTTGGAAAAACAACTTAAATTCTCCTTGAAATTTTCCTCTATGAGAGAGAAAGTGTTTTATATGAGTGAAAGAGGTATCTCTTCAGTGCCCAGGCATAAAGCATTGAACTCTGGCTATGGGCAGTAGCTGTTGGCAGAGGAGGAGGAGTCTAGGAGACACAAGGACAGCTAGGCTGGAGGGAACAAAGGAAGTGAGTAAGGAGATGCAAGGTTCTGTGCAGTACGATGGCCAGGGTACCAAGAGAACTGTCTTCGCAATTCCTAAGGGGCTACCAAAAACTCACGGCAAAGTTGGGGTGAATTTTCAGCATAAAGTGGGTGACTGGTGAAAACAAACACCAATCCCCCTTTTAAAAAAAAAGACCTATGAAGGAAAGTAGCTCATATTTTCACCCTTTTCGAGCCCAGAGCTAAGCGAGGAAACTACAGGTCTCCCCTAAGATTCAGGACGGCTCATCTTCTGAGGTTCAAACACCGCTCCTCACTCCGGCTTTCTTTTCAAGATGTCATTCTCCCGCCTCCACACTCACTACCAAACAAACATAGAAATCTACTACTGTTCTCCCCATGCACTCCATTTTCTTCCAATCTGAGAGCCATTTGTGTGTATAATTGAAAATTAGCAGTGCAGCTGTTTGAAGAGAGTAATTTATCACGGCGCATTGTTCCTGCCTGACACTTTAGACCTGGCTCTAACAAGCCAGTGGTTGCTGGGGGTTGAGCTACAGAAAGTGATTCGGCTGTAATGCTGCGTTTCCCCTGCTTTGTTGCTAATTGTAGCCTCTTTTTCTCCATTGAATTGGGAGTTGAGTAAAAGAGCTTGTTTGCTCTGTGCGGTGGGGCTGCCAGGGCCGCTTGGGCTATTATCACAAGATACTCTTGATCTTTTGAAAAGCAGGAAATAGAATTTTTCTCCAACAGGGAAAGTAATTTGCGATGCGTCCATTAGTTCTTCATTAAAGCAAGATTAAATTGCACGGCAAATCACATCTGTGTTTGGATGATTAAAGGGTGGCATTTTAGAGGCCAAAACTAATTACTAGTCAAAATGAATGGGAGTGAAAAAACAGTCATGTTTTTACATTAGATAGTGTGGCTTGTAATTAGATTCAAGCTAATTCCACTATTTCTTCTCTTTTAATGAGATGAGCCTGTCCTCATCTTTTTCTAGGCCATGCTAACAACCTCAAATGTATAATTTTGATAATACTAAGAGTTTACTTTATTGAAATTTCTTTGCTACCTGCCACAAGTGACTTCTCTCCAGTGGTACTTCATTATATAGAAACACAAGCTACTTGGCAATATGGTTTACAGGAAAAGCCATTCTTAGAGGAAAAAGAGCAGATTTAAATGAACGTGAATGAATGTATACATGTAAAAATGTATATTTTCAAATGTTATCGAAATTAACTATCTCCAGATATTTGTGCAAAACAAATCCTTCTCAGCTAAGAAACTACAAGTATCTTTCACAATGAGGAGTAGGAAGTAAGGTATTTGCACACAATGAAGTATTGAAGGGCTCCAAATTCCGTTTGCATTTAGGTGATATTTTCTTCCTGCCTTGCAATATACTTTTTCTCACATCTGTATGTTTTCACATTTTTTTCTGATTAAGACATACTCTGATGGATCTGCCTGAATTTGTTTTTCATTTTCATTTAAAACAAACATTAGAACTTGTAAGAATCTCATTAAAGAAGAGAAACACATAAAATTTAAGACTCTTTATGCAATTCTTCTGATATTTCTAAAAGTAGGTTAAATTTGCTTTCAGAAATCAGTTTTAGTTGTTGATGGCAGGTAATTTTTGAAAAAAGTCCCACAGGTCATATTTAGATGAATCAAGCAGCCATGGAAGGACAAACAAGAAGTAAATGGGCATTTTCTTGAAACTATGTGCTCTTGGACTCACCACCTTATCAGAACCACCTGGGGAGGACCAAATCCATTTGACTTTCCTGACACAGTGTTTGAATACATCAGCCTCAGGGGCCTCCAGCAAGTAGGAGCCTATCAAACAGAATAACGTACTTTTGGCGATCAGGTAATTAATAAAGAGTTTGTCATCAGATTTCCAAATCTGGCATCATTTTAACAAAATTCTTTGTAGTAAAGTCCCCTAGTTGGATCTTCAGGTCAAAGACTGCACTTTCTCTCTCAGTGTATTCCTAGAGCCTAGTGTCCTTTAGGCCTTCAGCCATACTACTGTGGCATCAGATCCTGTCAGATCTCAGAAGCTAAGCAGGGTCGGGCCTGGTTAGTACTTGGATGGGAGACCACCTGGGAACACTAGGTGCTTAAGGCTTGGGAGAAGGACCTGGCAACCCACTCCCCAAAAAACAATCAGTCACTGAAAACTCTGTGAATAGCAGAGAAGCACAGACAATAGTATTTTGCCTGTTGTACACAGGGTCACTATGAGTGGGACACTGACTCAATGGCACCTAACAACAACAACAACAGCAGCAGCATCCTTTATGGCAATGGAATGAGTGAATAATTAATCAAAAGAAGAGGCAAACGAATGAATAAGTTATAAGGAAATAATTTTTGCAACTCAAATTTTCCCAGTGAAATTTGTGAAACAATGGCTGTTCCTCCTATAGTAACGTTGCAATGTGTAGTTATACAGAAAGGTAAACATAGCAGACAGCATTTTAAAACATGTGGACATGTGGCCTAAATTGTGGAGGCGAAACAGAGATAAAAACAGGCATGTAAGCCAGGCATGGTAGCACTCACCTGAAGCCCCAGCACTTGGAAGGCTGAGGCAGGAGAAATCCTGAGTTCAAGGTCAGCCTGAGCTACATGGTGAGACCCTGCCTCAAACAAACAAAAAAGTAGAACATGATTCCTCGGGTCTACTAACTGGAGCAGATACATAGATTATGTATTAATCATTTATTTGTCCATTTGCTCATTGATTCGTTGATCCCATTTTTAGGTGAATTATTCAGTTAAATGTGCATTCAACTTTTCATTCTACAGTTTCCATGTAAGTATCAGTTTATACATGATGTTTCATAAGACAACACTTTCTATGCCAGTTCCTGTTTTCATGTTTTCCTATTCCAGTTTCCTGTTTCTAAGTTTCTCCTTCTTATCACAAAACGCCACAATGACAGATAGGCAACCAACAGATGTTCATGATATAAAGCAGAAGACATACCGACCAACAAATAGAGGCTGTCACAATGGGGCAGGAGGTATCCTGGTTGTTCCTGTGTGTAGTGCTCTGACTGCAGTGCAGGTAAATAGTTAGCATTGTTTTTATTTTATTCCAATGCAAGAAAATGGCTAAACCAAAATTTGTGATCCCTGGTTCTGTGTGAAGAAGTAGGCGTTAATTGGTGCTCTTGGTAGCCCTCTCGGGAGACAGGGTTCAGAGTCTGCAAGGTCTCCCACCAAGTGTCCCTAGAAAGAAGTCTGCAGTTAGCACCCTTGCTGAGGGCCTAAGAGAGCTCGTTTACCAGTGCTGAGGGCAGTGCATAGAGACAGGTTTCTTCTGAGGAATCAGAACTGAGGATTTGTGCTGGTAATTTCAAAAAGAATGTAACAGTTATTACAGTTAATATTAAGATCACTTTCTTATACTTGAAAGTTGTACAGTGACAATATCCATTGTCAATTTATAAATATTTATTGAAGCTCTACTGTGTTCAAGGGACTGGGGAATAGCACCGTATAAAACAAAGTTCTGCCCTCACGGAGCCTATAAAACATAGAAACAAACAATAATAACTTATGAATTGCTTTAAGTAGGGGTGAAGAGGCCTCTAAAACACAAAGCACAATGCCCTGAAGGAACATTACTGTGCTTATGGTCATGACATATCCATCCTGGCTTTTTTATATACAGTCCAATTCGAAAGCAAAAATGAGCTCTTTGTTTTCATCACTGCTGATCCCCTCGCTCACCTGGGATATAGGGAGATGAGGGAAGGAACCTTGAGAGGGGCAGAAGAGCCACTGTCCTCTCAGTGGGTAGTAACTGGCTGAAGGGAAGAAGTACTGGTTGGCCCAAACATCCTGCTCCTGGCTGCCATGAACCCTCTCCTCAGGGCTGGAAGGGAGTTGGGAAAGACGGATCTTTATAAAAGGGTCAACTTAGAACAAGGCGGTAAGTGAGAGCAATATATATTTAAAAAAACTGACAACCCACCCTGAGGCCAGACAATTTGGCAGAGTGTCAGAATCCCATTATTCTACTCTGTAGCAGGAAAGGGCTCCCTGCCTATTCTCCTCCACAACTAATCTTGGAAGATACAGGATGGCTGCTGGGAAAATCCATCCTGAAGCTCTTTGTGCTGTGTTTTTCCCAACTACCTGCTTCAGAGGGGAGAAATATTTGTCAGCTCCCAAGTACAAGTACCACTCAAGATCCCGAAGCCCATGTGGCTGTGATTATTTTCCAATTATTGGCTTAATCAGAAGAACTGTGAGCACAAATAACAGTTCTTTGTATCTTCAGAAAATAAGAGACACAAACTTTAAACTGCAGTATAAGTAGCTGATTTTAGAAAAAAATTATAGTTCCTACAATGGCTGGCTATGGATGTGGGGAGAAGAATTTCATTAACACTGTGACAAGAATTGTGTCTCTCAACTGGAACCCTGGCTTGTTTGATCAGACACAAAATCAACAGACAAGAATAAAGACTTTTAAAACAAATACCCAAATTACTATTCTCTTTAAAAATTGTTTTCTATCTATTAGCCTTCTCAAGTAGTCAAGGTAGTAGAAAAAGAAATGACAAAGATAATACCTAAAGAAATATGAGCATTTTCTCATGCTAACTCTAGTCTAAGCAAGACTTAAGTCACTCATAACGCTATTAGCAGATCCCAGAGGAAGGATTTTAAGAAGGGCAACCTGTGGTAGGGCAGACTGGGTGGGGAGAGTGAAGCAAGTTTATATGTATGAAATTACTGTTTTAAAGCACTAAAAGCCAAATATGCTCACAAGGTTTTAACCCAGCTAACCTAGCATCAATTATACTACCTTACACATTATACATTATTACAGGATACTACTTTTGATTAAAAAAAGAAAAAGAGAAAAAAGAAATTACGTATATACACAACGAGATGTGTATGTACAAAACAGGATTATATATAGAATGAAGAAAAATACACACACACACACAGATACATACATACACTGCAGCTGTACCATTGTGGCATCGGATCCTGTTAGACCTCAGAAGCTAAGCAGGATCGGGCCCGGTTAGTACTTGGAAGGGAGACCGCCTGGGAACAGGTACAGTAGGCTTGGGAGAAGGACCTGGCAAACCTACTCCCAAAAATCAATCACCCACTGAAAACCCTATGAATAGCAGAGAAGCACTGACAATAGTGTTTCACCTGTTGTACGTAGGGTCACTATGAGTCAGACACTGACTCAACGGCACCCAACACCACCACCACCACACTGGTTTACTAGTGAGAAGAGGAGCAACTGTGGAAAACTTCCTAATATTTTTACACTTTTTTTTTTTCAGTAATGGAGGCTGAAGCCAGGGCTTTGTCATTCTAGGCAAATGCTCTACCACTGAGCTGGACTCCCAGTCCCTCCCTTTTTATTTTGAGGCAGGGTCTTGCTAAGTGACACAGGCTGCCTCTGGCCTCAAACTTTTGATCCTCCTGCCTCAGCTCCCCGATTCACTGGGATTACAGGTGTGTGCGAACACGCCCAGCTTTTTTTTTTTACACTTTTGATTTGCATTCATACTTTATAATAAGAGAAGACAAAGAGGGCTGAGAAAATTATCAGAGTAATACATGCACTCGTAAATTGTGTAATAAAAAAATTAAAAATTAGCCTTTGTTAAGAAAAAGAAGATGTGATAGTAGAAGGGGACTGGGAGAGGGAAAGAGATCAGCAAGAGGGGAGGGCAGAAAGGATAATGGGAGTGAATGTGACCAAAGTATGTTATATACAAGCATGAAAATGTCATCATGAAGCCCATTACTTCATACAGTTAATATACACTAATAACTGCCAGTGTCTGTTGTTGTTGTTGTTAGGTGCCGTCAAGTCAGTATCCGACTCTTAGCAACCCTACTTACAACAGGGGAAACACTATTGTCAGTGCTTCTCTGCTGCTCATAGGGTTTTCAATGGCGGATTGATTTTTGGGAGTGGGTTGCCAGGTCCATCTCCCAAGCCTACAGCACCTGGTATTCCCAGGCGGTCTTCCATCCAAGTACTAATCAGGCCCAACCCTGTTTAGCTTCAGAGATCTGATGGGATCGGATGCCACAGGGCTACCGCTGCAGGCTGCCAATACCTACGTGCTACTTCTTAACTTTCAGAGCAGGAAGAGAAGATTTTGTCTCCAAGAGAAATTTGAAAACTTGGAAAGGACCCTGTGTTCCAAGAAAGGATAGAACTGTCCACAGTCAGCTACTGAGGCAGGAGTCCCTCAGCAGCCGCTGGGTGCTGGGCCCTGGGCCCATGGATCCAGGAGCAAACACACAGATGGCAAAGGCAAGAAAGAGCAACGAAAGTTTATTGAGAGGATAGGCAAAGCCTCCTTATGAACTGGTAGCTGAGGTGGGGCTGTTGTGCAGAGGTTTCTGTGGTCTCTTTCTTTAGGCTGGACTTTCTGAGCTGGCTTCAGTAGATGGGTCCTCAGTTAGGGGCACCTATATGTTGGCCCAATAGAGTAAAAGGGCAGTTATTTCTAGGGTTTCTACCTAGAGATCAGTTAGGTGACTGCTGGCCAGGTGTTGGCACCTGCTCTTCTTAGAAGAATGGGGCTTGGTCTGGTGACTACTGACCAAGTCACTACCTATTTCCTTTGAAGAATGGAACTTTGGAGATTGAGACTTACATGGTTTTACCAAAATTTAGGTGGCCTAACTGGTTGCATGGTGACCACCTTGCCTTAGCAGTTCCCTGTTTCCAGGCCCCATTTCTCTGGACCTGCCTGAAATTTACTAACTCCTATCACTGCCCCAGGCTGGGATTTAGCTCAGTTGGCAGAGTGCTGCTCTGCAGTGTCTGAGGTCCCGAGTTCGATTCCCAGCACCGCAAAAATGGGAGAAGGACATGGCAACCCACTCCTAAGGTAATCTCGAAACAATCTGCCATTAAAAACCCTATGAGGGTCACTATGAGTCGGACACAACTCAACTGCACCTAACAACAACAACATCACTGCCACAACACTTTCTGATGCCCTAGAGGAAGACTTCAGGAAGCAAGCCCTAAAACCCCTACAGAGTTGGGCTATCTGCATGCTCAACCCAGAGGTAGAGTCTGGGGACAGAGAAAGCCAGACCCTGGGATGGAGACCCGAAGGCTTGCTCTGTGCAGAACTGCAAAGGGTACTGTTTACAAACTCAGTGACGCCAGAGATGCAGCCCCATCTCCAAATGCTGCTCTGACCTGTTCTTGAAAAGCAGCCTGGAATTAGTGATATTCCTTCCCTCAAAATAACTTAAAATTCTTATATAACAGGAAAAAAGTAAGTGTACCCAGAAAAGAAAAAACAAGTTCAACCACTGTGTGAAGTGGTAGCAGAAAGAAAACTCTAGGGGCTGGGAGCATGGCACACACCTATAAGCCCAGCAACTCAGGAGGTAGACGCAGGAGGATTACAAATTTCAGGCCAGAGGCAGCCTGTTAAGACTCTGACTCAAAATTTAAAATAATAATAATAATAATAGCAATAGCCTTGGAATGTAGCTCAGTGCCAGAGCACTTGCCAGCATGCACAAGGCCGTGGGTTCAATGCCCCAGTACTGGGGGAAAAAATCAAAACCAAAAAACAACTCCAATGTATTTCTTATGTACTTCACGCCAGTTCCAGAAAAACATAATGCAGACCATAGGTTTCACTGTTCAGGGGCACAGGTAAGTGAGAAATAAGTGGCTGTATGGGCGTTATTGTCCATGATTGCAACAGTCTCTCCACTCCTTTGATCGCTAATCCCTACAACTTTCTGAGTTAGAAGTGAAGTTAACTGTTTCAAGTCATGCGTTCTACTAGGTTTAAAACCTAACTCTAGCTGTGCATGGTTATGCACACCTGAAATCCCCAGAATTTGCAAGGCTGAGGCAAGAAGATTGAGAATTTGAGGCTGTCCTGGGTTACAAAGCAAGACCCTGTCAAAAAGTAAGTGAGAAGAGCCGGGCGCGGTGGTGCACGCCTATAATCCCAGCTGCTCAGGAGGCAGAGGTAGGAGGATCGCAAGTTCAAGACCAGAGGCAGTCTCCATAATTTAGAGAGACCCTGTCTCAAAAAAGTGAAAAGGGTGCAGCTGAGGGTGCAGACTGAGGGTGCAGCTGAGTGGTCCAGCAGTTGTGAAGCATGCAAGCGGGAGGCCCTGAGTTCAAACCTCAGTACTGCAAAAAAAAAAAAAAAGTAAAAAAGAAAAAGCCAAAACAAACAACAAAAACAAAACCCACAAATCCCATATATATTCTCTTTGACACACATGTCCTTCCAATGTTCTCAGAGACCCATGTGGCTTCTTCATCATGGCAGAATGGCAGGAGCAGTTTTTAGTCCCCTTTTCGTCTATATTGCCTGCTAATGCCTAATGCTACCTAACAATGTTAAATTTAAATTTTATGGTAATTCTGTAGTGTTCTTTACTGAATGTATGTGTCCTCCCGAAATTTACATGCATCAAACTTACTCTCTAGTGTGGTATAAATCAAGAGGAAGTAATTAAGTTTACTTGAGATCATAAAGGTGAGGCGCTGGTTTAATAGGATTACTGTCCTTGTAGAAGAAGAAACATAATAGAGCTTGCCTCTCCTCCTCTCCTTGCACAAATGCACCCAGGAAAGACCGCACAAAGACAAGGAGACAAAGCCCCTTCTACAAGTCAGGAAAACAGCCTTCACCAGAAGCTGAGCCCTGCTAGAACTTAGATCTTAGACTTGCCACCTTCCAGAGGGTGCCAAAACAGATTTCTGTTGTCTAAGCCATCTGGTCTCTGGAATCTTGTATGGCACCCAGAACAGACCATTTTCTTTGAAGTACATAAACAATAAAATTAATTTATAAGAAGTAATTCCTGTCCATTGTAGAAATTTTGGTAGAAAAAGAAGAAAAGAAAAATCTTACCCACTTTCTATCCCCTTATAACAGCCATTGTTAATAGCTATAGAACCTTTCGATCTTTTGCCTATGAATACAAACATATTTTTACCACCATGAGACCATAGTCTCCATATTGTTTTTAAAATTTGCTTTCTTTTTAAAAATACGTTATGACATCTTCTCACCCTTTTAATGTTCTTGTCTAATATTATTCTTTAATAGGTACAGATAAGTATTTGGAATGGCTATATTACAGTTTATTTTAAATAATGACAAGGGACTATGTCACAAGAGTTCCATCCCCTATACTTCTACAGCCTTTCCACCCCCACCCTGATCTCCCTCCTTTACAAATACAAAATTAGTGAGCTAACCTTCCTGCTTTTCCTAATCATACAGGCCAACCAAATTCTGACAGTGCTATCAACAAGGAGAACTCATCCAAGTTGGCTAGAATGTTCCAGAGTTGTTGACATCTTAGGTTGAAGCTGTTATTTACTTCTGCAGATGAATATGTAGAAAAATTTCTAACAGGAGAATAATCCAGAGCTAATAATTTAAACCTGACAGGGTCAACTGAGATGGCAGTGCTTCATATGCAGAAGATGTATTAAACAATAACATGAAAAGAAACAGAGAAACTCGCAGAGCACTTGACCAGTAGTAACACTGTGTGTAAAAGCTAGGAGTGCTTTACTGGCATGGTAAAAAGATAATGCTACCAGTCACAATATAGCAATGCACTCAACCTTCATTGCACAGTGCTGACTACAATCACTGTCAGAGATTATTCTAACTCTGTTTACATTATGATAAAGCCCCACTTTTGAGGACTTATAATTCAGCCAAAATAATTTGCTACAGGAGTGTTTCAAAAGACCTTTCTTATAACCCTTTGAATAAACTCCAACACCAGAAATTCTAAACAATAAAGATCCTGCCACTTTAAAATCAGTTCTTGTGGGATGAGTGTTAAATTTTTGGTCACATGGGCTTTTTCTTTGTTATATGAAATTCTTCTAAATCACATCCAACTTTAGTTAATAGGCACTGATAGGAAATGAAGGGCTTTAAGACAGATTTCTTTGGCACACTTTTAATTAAGAGAATGGACAGAGAAGCCATTTGAATATAAAACAAAAGTTAATGTATGTTTGTTAGGAAGTCACTTAGCCCAGTCCTAAAAATTTAGATTTACAAAATACAATGATTGTATTTTGCCACAACTATCCAGTAAATGTCATGTGTTTGAAGAAGTTCATTAATCTTTCAAGGTACTAAGGAAGTACTGGAAAATACTGTCACAGAAAATTCACTTAACCCAGGGTTTCCACACATTGTTCCTGGGAAGACCAAATGTCTATAGTCAGCCCACCTCAAAATGAAACAAACTAAAATAAACAATGAAACAAATTCAGTAAATTACAGAAATTTAGAATACCCTACCAAAATAAAGCCCTCCTTGGAAAGTCACAAAACATGGCAGCATTTTAAAAATTTTGAGAAACAGCAGGGCATGATGTCACACACCTGTGATCCCAGCACTCCGGAAACTGAGGCAGGAAGGACTGCCAGTTTGAGGACAGTCTGGACTATATGTCAAGTTCCAGGCCAGACTAGGTAACATAGTGAGATGCTCTCTCAAAAAACAAACAATTCTGAGAAACATATTAAAACGTGTTCAGTAAATTTAATTCATAGGCACAATTGCTTTTATGCTATGACTTCCTGTTTGAAGTTAACCAGTGTTAATCACAAAACAAAGATGAAGAATCAGTAATTTAATCCACAGAGCAGAGTTTCTCTTCACAGAGAGACCATTGCACCAGATTCCCTTGTTAAAAGTACAGATTACAGGGCCCTGATCCAGACTTATTTTTTTACTGAGTTAGAGGCCCATGCTGCATGTTGACAATCCCATATCCCTGGGATGATTAGGTACAACAAGGTTTGGCAGCCACTGAGCTGGTAGCCAATAGGATACCCCAAGAGGGCAAAATTGGTAGGTGCTATTCTCTGGGATAGAATGAACACATCTTTTAAAAGACTGATGTATCTTTTACTAAGAGTCAAATTGTGGAGGACATGTAGTCACTGTAACTAAAAAAGCACCTCTGCAAAATGACTTTACAGTAATGTAGGAAAGACCCTCTTGTTGAAAATCTCTCATCCGAGTATTCAAAATTCCAGCACTAGAAATTCTATTATTTTTGGAAGTATAAATTGACAATAACTTTTTTAAAAGCAATTTTACATTAGATATCAAGAGGCTCAAAAATGTGAACATTCTTTAACTCAGTGATTCCAGCCCGGCAATCTTAGCCAGAAAAAAAGTTTTCCATACAAAAAAGTCAATTGAAAACTTACACTAGGGTAATATTGGAAACAACCAAAACTTCTGTCAGTGTGAAAGTAAATTAATGTATATTCTTATTTACAATAACATGGAAAAGAAATTGTAATGCCAGATTTAAATGCAAACATAGTATCCATAAGGTTAAATCAGGGAAAGAAAAGAAGTAAAGCACCTTTTAACCTTTAAACTACTACTACTACTATTATTATTATTATTATTACAAACAACATGCCTCATTTCCACCATCTGAAAAAAAAATAAAAACAGCCTTGAGGAGCCAAGCACTGTGGCACACGCCTGTACTGTGACAAGAGGATTGGAGGCCAGAGGTAGCCTGCACAACTGGGATGCTATCTCAAAAAAATTAATTAATTAAATTTAATTTAATTAAAAAGGCAGTATGGGTGCTGCCCAGTGGTAGAGCACTTGCCTAGCAAGGCCCTGGGTTCAACCCCCAGTAAAGCAAAACAAATAAACAAACTAAAAACAGCCTTAAGAGCACACACACACAAAAAAACCCCAAAACCCGAGAGTGTTTATATCTAAGGAATATTTGGATAATGTTAATTTTAACTTTCTTCTTCAGTCTTTCATAATTTCCAAATCTCTCTTATAAGTATCATTCCTTGTATAATCATAATCTGAACATTATGCTTTTTGATATTCCACCAGTTTGAGACAGGCACTCTTATACATTGGAAGTGGGAATATAAACTGACAGAAGACTTTCTGAAAACACTGGCATGAATGTAAATTCTTTTTATAATACAAATTTTATTTTTAAAAATTCATAAAGAAGCAGAGAAGTAAACTTGTCCAGTATGTTGTTGCTGTTGTTAGGTGCCATCGAGTTGCATCCAACTCATGGTGAACATCAGAACGAAGCACTCCCTGACACTGTGCCATGCCCAGCATTATGTCAGAGCTTCTCTGCTATTCACAGTGTTTTCAATGGCTGATTGTTTGGGGAGTGGGCTACCAGGTCCTTCTCCCATTTTTGCGGTAGTAGGGATGAACCTAGGGCCTCAGAGTGCACAGAGCAGCACTCTACCAACCGAGTTAAACCCCAGTGCTTTGTCCAGTATATTGAGCAGCAATTTGCTCTATAAAGGAGCTAATATATTTTGAAATTTTTTTTCCAGAAAAATGTAAATGGAAAGCTACATGTAATTACTAAAACCTGAGTGCCTGGCAGAGAGGCCAAGAGAGCCAGAACAGGTACCTATTGAAGGGGCAATGGGCAGTAGATGCTGGTATTTCTGAGAAGCTGCACTAGGGCTGCTTCTAGAAAATCTGCAAACTAGACCCAGCAGAACCTCCTGAAGCCAACTGCTGCTAAAACCAACTGAACAGGAATAAGAAGCAAAAGCAGAATAGGAAGCAAACCAGAAAGGATAGAGTTCCTTTTCCCTCCTCCAGCCTTCCTGGCTCCCTCGGGCGGCCCCTACTGGCAGAGCCCATAAAGAAAGCAGCTGCCAAAACAATTGTAATTGTAAATCACAGAGCAAAGGAAGGTGGTGGTTTGAAGCTGAATGGCAGCAACTTAACAATCAACACACACATTATTATGTAAAACAAGCAACTTGTAAAGGATTCAAAGACCAAACTGTGTCCATCTCCTTTCGGAGGATGCCAATTCTCACTGATTGTCCCTCTTTCCAGAAGTCCCTGCAGGATTTCTTCTATTTCAAACACAGTGAAACAATTGAATATTTCCCTTAAAAAAAAATGATGCCTTGTCTTTGCAACTTTTTTTTTAAAAGAAGTGAAATTAGTTTCAATTATATATCGTTTAAACCAATATACTCAAAGTATTAAATTTTCAATATATCACCAGTAGAAACATTGTTTATGCAAGATTTTATATATTTTTTCCATACAGTAAGTCTTTGAAATCCAATGTTTTATACCTATACCACATCTCAGTTTGATCTAGCCATATTTCACATGCTCAATATCACATGTAGCTAGTAGACAAAATACTTCCAGAGGACAAGCTTCATCCAACCAAGAGATAACTGAGAAATTATCAGCAAAACTCTGTGTGTGTGTGTGTGTGTAGATTTTATAAACAAAAACTGGGTACTGTGTTAGTCAGCTTTTCCTCATTGTGGCAAAACACCTGAGAGGAACAACTTAAAGGAGGAAAGATCTAATTTGGCTCACAGTTTCAGAGGTTTCAGTCCATGGTTGGTGCCATGGCTGTGGGCCCCAGGCAAGGCCGAACATCACAGCGGACAGCAGAGCTACTCACTTTGTGGCAGCCAGGCAGCAGAGAGAAGGGAAGGGTCTGGAGACAAGACAGACCCTTCCTTCAAAGTCATGCCCCTCAGAGACCTACTCCTTCCAGCCAGGCCTTATGTTCATTCAGTTAACCAATTGATGAAGTAAATCCAATCATCTAGTGAAAGTGCATCAGCTGTCAATGAAGCATTTAACCACTGAGCCCTCAGGGGACAATTTCAGATTCCAACTATAATAGGAACAAAGAAAGAATAATGTAAAAATATCATAGATGATATGATAAAATATAAAAGATAATGCAAAATAAAGGGAGGAAAAAGAGAAATTGATGGACATACAGCAGTCTTATTTATTTATTAATCTATTTATTTATTTATTAATCTATCTATCTATCTATCTATTTATTTATTTATTTATTTATTTTTATGGTGCTGGGGACTGAACCCAGGGCTTCACACAGGCTAGGCAAATACTCTACCACAGATCTACACCCTTAGCCCCACAGGAAAGTTCCTTAACCTCAACATTTTTACCATTTGGGGTCAGATAATTCTTTGAGCGATGGCTGTCCTCTGCCTCATAGGATGTTTAGGAGAATCTCTAGCCTCTACCCACCAGATGCCAGCTGTATCTCCCCAGCCATGACTACCAAAAATGCCACAAGTTGCCTAGGGGCAAACTCACCCCAGCTGAGAACCACTGCTATATGGGTATTAGACAGGAGAGTTAAAGAAAACTACTAGACACTAGCAAATAAGACAGGGAAAGGTTATGTAAGAAAACAGAGGAGTAAAGTTCCTGGAAAAGATACAAGCACAAAGGTAACCCCTAGAGCAAAACTAAATATCTCTGCAAACACTGAAACTAAAAAATAAAAGAGTAAAGAATACACACTTCACTGGGCAGGTGGCGCACACTTGTAATCCCAGACCTCAGCAGGCAGAGGCAGAAGGATTGATGCTAGTTTGAGGCCAACCTGTTCTACATAGTGAATTCTAGGCCAGCCTGGGCTACACAGTGAGACCCTGTGAAGAAGAAGGAGGAGGAGGAGGAGGAGGAGGAAAAGAAAAAAGAAAGAAGGAGGGGGGGAAGAGGAGAAGAAGAGGAAGAGGAAGAAATAATAATATTATGTAACACAAATAATTATAAGGAGATTGTATCAGTCAGAATTGAGAACAGACACACCAGGCATATGATTAACTTACCTACCAAAAGAAAAACCCAGATTTCACATCAAATACAAGAATAAACTCCATGGATTATGAAACAAACACGTTAAATGGAATTGTACAGAAGAAGCGGATTTTTCTAAAAGAAAGCATGGGTGCATTCCTCATTAAGTCTCATTGTTGAGCAAGGCTGATAAACTATGAGAAAAAATCTATTAGGAATTTTAAAAATTGGGCTGGAGCCAGTCGTGGTGGCAATACTTATAATCCCAGCACGTGGGAGGCTGAGACAGTAGGATCCCAAGTTTGAGACCAGCCTGGACTACACAGTAAGATACTGTAGATGCTGTCTTCAAAATAATTGATAAATTTAAATGTATATTTTAAAATAAACATTTTTAATGGCAAGAAATACTGCCAATAACCTTTAAAGATAATGGACAGACTAGGAAAAATGTTTGCAGCATTATCGAAAGGAAATGACCTTAATATCCAAACAAATCTTTTAAAATTTGAAGGAAATACCCAGAATACAAGAATTCAAGATACTACACAATTATTAGAATGGCTAAAACCCAGGTGACTGACAATATCAAGCCATGACCAAACATGTGGGGCAATTGGAAATCTCAAATATTATTGGTGGGAATGCCAAATAATACAGACCATTTGGAAAACAGCTTGGAGTAATATCAATAATATTAAACATGCTTTGTGGCCCACAGTCTCATTCTTAAGTATTCAATGTAAATAAAAATGTGTATTTGCCCAAAGACTTGTATGAAAATGTTTATGGTGATGCATCCATATAACAGAACACTACTCACCAATACAAAAGCCACTAATCCATGTCATATGTATGAATTTCAAAGCACTATGTTAACTTAAAGAAGCCAGACACAAAAGGTTACATATTCTACAAATACAATTATATGATATTCTAGGCCAGATGCCATAGTGCACACCTATAATCCCAGTGACTTGGGAGGCTGAGGCAGGAGGACCATAAGTTCAAGGACAGAGGCAGCCCACACAACTTAACAAGATCCCGTCTCAAAATAAAAAAATAAAAAGGGGCTCAAGGTATGGCTCAGAGGTGGAGTGGAGTGTGTGTCAGGCCCTGGGTTCAACCCTCCAGTACTGAAAAAAAAAATTATATGATATTCTAGAAAGACTACAGTATATAAAGAGAAAGCGGAGCCAGGAAAACTGAGGGTGAGGAGAGATTTGCAAAGAAGCATGAGGAAATTATTAAGGGTAAAACCTGTTTAAAGTGAGAGAAAGGGAAAGGTTAGAACAACCTTTGTGGGGTTAGAATGGAATTGCAGTATGCTCTCCAATTTTCAATATACAGATAATTATGTGTGTGTGAATGTGCATACATGTAACTTCTAGGTTTGTCTGCTGAGAAGGTCCAGAGGCAATGGCATCCCAGCACCAATGGGTATTAGCAAAAAGTAAGGAAGGCTGGGCACCATGGTGCATGCCTGTAATCCTAGGTACTGGGGAAGCTGAGGCAAGAGACTGCAAGTTTGAGACCAGAGGCAGCCTGCACAACTTACCGAGATCCTGTCTCAAAATTAAAAAAAAAAAAAAAAAGTAAGGAAGTACTCAAAAAATGATGAGAACATGTCAAAAGGTCAGAAGATCCAACTCAAGTCAACAACAGGAGAGTTCGGAAGGTAGCCCTGAGCTCCAGAAAGGAACATAGTTTCCCTATGAGACTTTGAGCACAGGACCCAACTAAGCCATGTCCAGATCCTTCACTCACAGAAATTGTGAGGTAATGAATGTACTCTTTAATGTCACTGAACATTTGGTAATGTGTTACCAAGCAACAAAAAACTAATAGACCATCAAATTGAGCTCCACTCTCAGAGCAGTACCTTTAAGCACCTAGAGGATAGCATGATCCAGAAGAAACTCTTTCTTCTGAAAATCGTCTGCACATCAGGGGTTAAGGTGCCTGTCTTATATAATCTGTTAGTGCCAAAATAAGTCTTGTTGTTGTTGTTGTTGTTGTTGTTAGGTGCCGTTGAGTCGGTATCCAACTCAGAGCAGCCCTCATAAGGTTTTCAATGGCTGACTGTTTTAGGATTGCCTTGGGAGTGGATTGCCAGGCCCTTCTCCCATTTTTGTGGTGCTGGGAACTAAACTCAGGACCTTAGAGACTGCAGCCAGCGCTCTACCAACTAAGCTAGATCCCAGCCTCAAATAAGTCTTACATGGTGTAATTCTTTGGCATTTCTATGCAGAGCATCTTTTATGTGCTGTGATTTCAGATGTGTATAATTTGTACAATGGTTTATTCCTAAGTATGCCGTAAGCAGAAAAAAATGTTTTTTTCTGTAAGTTCCTTGCCTAAGTAAACATGTAACATGAATTTAAGGAAACTCCTATTTTGCGTATTTGCAAACTACATGAACATTTTGTGGAGTTTGTATTTTGCATACTCAAGGTGAGAATTAAATTTTAAATACACCCATAATATTTTATCTAGAAAAAAAAATTAAGTCTTTGAAAATAGTCCATGAGTAATATGGTTATATGCTCTCCACAGTAAGTAATTCTCAGTAATTACCCCTGCTCATCCACTGTTCCGTGGGGAAAGAACAGTGGTTTTCTTCTTTTTGTTTACTTGTATGAGCATGGATTACTTACTTAGCAATACTTCTGAGTAGCTAGAATGAAAATTATATTAGAAAAAGAAACAAGGTGACCAACTCTACTGAGATGTTGCTTTGATAGCCCCAGAAAGCTCCCAGTTTTCTTTAAAGATGACATTTTTCATGGGAAGAAAGAAGGTGCTTTGAAAAATAAAGCAGGGTAAAGAAAAGACACAGAATTAAAAGTCTGTTAGGAGGAGATCAGGGCAGGGAATGACTCAGAAAAGAAAATACTCATGGCGGCTGAGAGATCCCTGCAAGAAAACACCCATTGCGAAGAGATCCCGGGGAGAAAAAATAATTCTTGGGGATTTTTTTCTGGAGAAATTCTCAGTTTTTGTATGAGAGCTCCCTTTTGTGAGCCCAGAGACCCTTAGTAAAAGAAGCAAACATTGTTTACTAGGCTTGGCTGGCCTGGATCTCTTGTGCCTGCATCAAGGTCAGGCTCTAGCTACAACAGTTCATGCAGATGAATACGGTCTGTCAACATCTGGCTTTTGTTTCAGGTTGCGACAGAAAAGAACTTGAGGTATACAGCTGCTGAAGTTGGCCTGGCATTTTTACCATGCACAACTCCAAGGATGATGACAAGTTTGAAATATTATACTCTTTTATCCCCTTTTATATCTCCTTTATTTATTTATTTATTCATATATTTTTCAGTGCTGGGAATCAATCCCAGGGCCTCCCGCATGCTCTGCCAGTGCCCTACCATCATCCAGCTATACTCCCAGCCTGCAGCTTTATTTTATCAAAGAAGTAAAAGTAGAGAAGCTTTACTCAATCTAAGGAACCCCTTAGTTTCCTAACGTCTACTGTGATGATAGAAACGAGAGCTTACAAGTAGGAGAAATTGTCCAGTGTCACTATAGCACCTAAAACTGTTAAGACAAAGTTTACATTCAACAAATTTTATTTTTAATTCTTTCCCTCTCCAGCCCCTCCCCCATTTACTTCCTTTCTGGAAAGCAAGTCTTTGTATCTGCTTGATGCCAGGTCCTGAACACATAATTACTTTCTTCTGTTTTACTAAAACAATGATAGTGCCTTTAATTCTCAAGGGTTCCCTTATTTCATTTGTAAAAATAAATAAATAAAACATGTAACGTGTAATTTTAATTAGTAAATTTTTAATTACTGTTCAAACTGTACTTTGAATATACTGGAATAAACATTTTTTATGAAATCGACTTCTGGGCAAAACAGCATTATGTTGCAAAGTCTATGTGTATATTCTTTTGGAGCAAGTGGGGGCATAAGTTCAATTCTATTTACCTCTTCTCCCCCCCCACCCTTTTTGCAGTACTTGGGGAATAAACCCAGGGCCTGCACAACTTAGTAAGCGTCCTACCACTGAGCTGCTTCCCTAATGCTCTTTAAATTTTTTATCTTCAGACAAGATCTCACTAAATTATGCAGGCTGTCTCTGGCCGCCAATCTACCATCCTCCTGTCTCTGCCTCCCCAGTTACTGGATTACAAGTGTGCGCCACCATGCCTTGCCTCTCCTTTTGCTTTTGGTAGAAGGAAAACATTTTTTATTTTTTGAGGTTTTGTTGTTAGGTGCTGTCGAGTCGAGTCCAACTCATAGCGACCCTATGTACAGCAGATAGAAACAATTGCCGATTCTGTGCCAGGCAAACCATCTTATTTATGTTTAAGCCCACTGTTGCAGACACTGTGTCAAACCATCTGGTGGAGGGTTTTCCTCTTTGGTGTTGACCTGCCACTCTCCCAAACATGATGTCTTTCTCCAGGGATCGATCTCTCCTGACTACATGTCTGAAATATGTAAGACGCAGTTTGGCCATTCTTGCTTCCAAGGAGCACTCTGGTGGCACTTCTTCTAGGACAGATCTGTTGGTTCTTTTGGCAGTCCATGGTTTATTCAATAGACGTCTCCAGCACCACAATTCAAAAGCATCAATTCTTTTTCTGTCTCTCTTGTTCAATGTCCAGTTTTCACAACCATATGTTGCGACTGAAAATACCATGGCATGAGTCAGATGCACCTTCGTCTTCCATGTGACATCTTTGCTTTTCAATACTCTAAAGAGATCTTTTGCCACAGCTTTTCCTAGAGCAATGCATCTTTTGATTTCTTGACTGCTGCTTCCA